>JAOTRH010000002.1:6087974-6134832 GCA_034768845.1 Heliamphora exappendiculata
GAGAGAGAAAGACAGACGAAGAAGCGTTCGCAGCCGATCCTTGGAGGTGTTTCAGAGATCGTAGGAGCCGTTTTATCCTGGGAGAGTGACGCCGGTGAAATCCCTACAACACCCTCGGTAGGCGGCAAATCATTCTTAAGGAAACTGCGATAGCAGGACTCGATTTGCAAATTCCATTTATGTTTTCCTGTTATTTCATTCTCTGTAATTTTAGATTCTGTAAATTGTTAAAAATTTAATAAAGATGTATTTTCTGGATCCCCGAGCATGTATTTTATGTCGTCATTGGATATTCTCTCAATAACAACTACCACCCTGCAGCAGCTATGCCACGAAAGCTTTTATCATTGTATCTCTTTAGGGCTAATCAATTTTGATGGTTAATACAATTTGAGAGTGCTCTTTTTGTTCCAATTCCATTAGTATTTTTTTGAATCAACAAAGTTACTGAAGATTCTTATTTTTTATATTCATTCTCAAATAAATGAATTATTAATTGCAATTTTGTAACAATTTATTTATCGTCACTAGAGATTTTCATTGAAAAATAATAAATATTTTGGGACAATTTTAATGGTCACAAATTGTCACTCTCTTATAAGGATTGTCATGATTACATTGTTTGGTTAGCCTTTGAAAAGAAATGTGATACCTTGTTTCCCATTTAAGGTGGAATAAGTTTCCTAAACTAAAAATAAATATCTAATAATTGTTGCATAATTTAGCTATGAAAAAAGATATGGGTTAAATTATTTTCCTATTATACCCTTTATGCATTTGTTTAAATGGTGATATAATGTACTTAATTTTTGAAATAAGTGCTTTATATTTTTTGAAGACTGATGTTATGTATTATTTTTTAATATTTTGAAAATGGGTGAAAAAATCAGTATTGCAACAAAGAAGACTATGATAAGTATAGGAAGCAGCAAAATTATTTCTATATAAAATTGCACTCCAGAAATTCAGGATATCCCAATTATCCATTCACTACGAGAAAAATTGTTTCACGGAATTTGAAATTTGTCTTTCCTCATAAAAAGTTACTTAATTATTGGTGGCAAAAATCTTTCGTCGCAATAAGTATCTATTTTGAACTGAATATTTTTTTTTCTCACATAATGGTCTTTGGTGATTGGTGAGAGATCATATTTTCTTTTACCACACGAATTTTATTTTTCATCACGAAACGGTCCTTAATTATTGACTTGGCAATATTTTGTAACAAATTCATGTTTTTTTGGTCGTGATTATAAATTTTTTTACAAAAAATAATTTTATTATTGGTGATGATAAAATTTCATTCTTAAAGCACTTATATGATAGTAAAAATGAACATTAATATCTGTTTGTATTTTCTTAAAAAAACTTAAAAACTTTTTCATATCACATTTTAGAAAAAATCCTTATAAAACTCAATTTACTTTTTTTTTTTTTAACTTTTGGTTTTAGTTTTTTAAATATTTAAAAGAAAAATATTTTTAATCTAATGTACTTAATTGGTCAAGGTCGCATATTTGTTAGCTAAAGTATTAGATCAATTAGTGAATTCAAGCAGATTATTTTTAAAAAAAATTCTCAAAAATTAAGCCAAACATATCCTTTTTGCGTGTCACTTTGAAATTGAAATCATAAAATATGTTTTTTATGCTTAGATTTTAAAAAAATAAAACAGTATCATTTTGTTTCTAAAACAATTGTTTTGGGATTCCCAAATATTTGAGACAAGTCTAATATGATGCTATTTTAATCTCATGCCACGACTTGAATTAAGGTGACCTACATAAATAAAAATGGTCTTATGAGCACAATATTGGAGAGGGCGTTTAGTGCATATGCACAATGACTTAAAAGATATATATATATATATATATATATCTTTTAAGATATATATCTTTTAAGATATATATATATATATATTGAGAGTGGATTCTAGGTGATAAATATAATTTTTAATAATTAGAGAGTGACATAACAGAGCAGCAGAAGCGTGGGAAGCTTTTGGCTGTGATTTAGATGGCTGCTTCCCCAGTAATTGCTAACGAAGTAATATCATCACAATTTGTATTCATTTTGCAAGGAATTTTTTTGTCACCTAATCATTTCATGTAAAAATGTATTTTAAATTTTTCATAACGAAATATTAATTGCGACGATTTTATTTTGTCTTTAAACAAAATTTTATTGAAAATGTCAAATATTTAGAGAGATTTAAATTTTTTGTCACACAATGTCAAATTTTTAGTGAGAAAATAAATTTGTCAAGAGGTACTTTTTAGAACAATGCCATGGTGACGAAAGTAGAAATGACTCATTTTCGTCTCTAATTGTATTAACAAGGAAATACATATATTTAGAGACGAATCACGTTTTAAGATTGATTTGCACTAATCGCTACATCAAACCAAACGACACAAATAAATAAAGAACAACCACACGAAATACACGATTTTTATGTGAAAAATTTCAACTCAGATAAAAACTATGGAATCAATTTAGGTTCAGATAAATAAAGCACTATAGAATTTTGTTTTGGTTACAATAAATCTTATAAATCAGCGTTGAATCCACACCTATAGATGCAAATGTACTTTTGTCGAATCTTCATGCATCAAACCGTACTTAACTATCGTCGAAATCTACCACGGATTTCATCTCTACTCTTAGTAATCCACCCAAGAGACACCATGAACTAGTGCAAATGCGAGAATACACTGCTTGATGATATTCTTGCAGTTTCTGCACAATTTTTACATAGTCTCTGTCATGCTGCAACATATATACCAATTTTTCTGCACAAATTCTATCAACCCGCAATGCACAAATATAACTTCCAAGAATAAGCGTTGAATATCATAGAATACAAGATGAATATCTTTTCATAGACTTTTTATCACAGACTTGTCAAGTTAAAATCCAAATATTAATTTTTTTGTAAATGACTAAATTTATTGTAATGATTTTAGTTAAGTGCAACAAATTGCTATTAGTACACTCTCGTTCAACTTCTAAAGAAATTGATCAGGCTTCTTACTTGAATCATGATGCATTTGACTAAAATTATAAAATATATGACGTTAGGGGTATAAAAATAGTATGAGGCTAATGGGCTACTCGAGATTAGTTCAGGCCCATTACTATAACAGCTCAACCTAGACCCTACTAAGGCCTAAGCCCAAAGAATAACGGGCTGGGTCTAAGCCTTACATTTGGAGTCCGAGTTTGGCCTGTGGGTTCGAGCCAAATGCCTGACCCGAACTTTAGTGTCAAAGGCCAAAAGTAGTCATGCCTGAAGCCTAGCCCAGGGTTTAATCTTGTGTTTTTTTTTTAAATAAAAAATATATAAAAATAAAATAATTGTAAAAAATTATGATTATTAGAAGTTTTTATTTATAAACTAAAATAAATACAAAAAAGACCATTGTTTATTAAATTATCAGCTACTTTATAAATATAAAGTTATAATAATTTATTAGTTATTAAATTATTAGTTAGTTTATAAAAATAAACTTATTATAAACTATTGTTTATTAAATTATAAACATCCATTGTATTTTAAATTATCAGTGAGTTTATAAACATAAATTTATAAAAATTATTATAAATTAAATTATAAATACTATTCTATTTTAAATTATTATATATAAAAGCAATTAAAAAATTACTATTAATATAAATCAATTTATAAACTAAAATAAATATAAAAAATACATAAATATAGGATATAAAAGTAATTTTAAAAATTAATAATAAATATTTTAAAATTTTAAAGAAGCCCGAGCCTAAGCTCTAGGTCCAAACTTGAGTCCAAGCTCGTATACCCTTAGAACTAGGCTTGAACGTCCCTTTCACAAAAAAGCCCAACTTGACCCATAATTTGGTCAAAGCCCACCGGACTTAGGCTCGCGAAACTCTAAATCTTCTACATATTAGGTAGCCCACAAGTTATAAAGTAGCTAGGGGTTGTTTCATATTTTTTTTTTGTTTTTGTAATGATCCAAGTGGATCATTGACCCAATAATTTGAATAAAAAGCCTAACAACGTGACTCAAAATACTTAAACCAAATTATTAGTAGTAACTTACAAAAAATTTTATATACCAGATATAATTTCTATCTCCTACCGATATAAGATAAAATATCATAATATTCTCCATTCAAATACATCAGGCTCTAATCGCGTGGTTCAAATTTTTCTCCTGGTTAGAATATGAATAGCAATCTATTAGCGAATATAGAACAGCCCATAAGCGTGTATAAGGTATACAACCTCGGAGTCTCTACTCCTTTTCAGAGCTTTTACTCCTTTATCTACACCATCATAGAGGCCTATATGCGAACTAGGTTTGTTCTGATATCAATTGTAACAACTCAAATGGATCATTGACCCAATAATGTTAATAAAAAACTCGACCCGAAATACTTGAACCAAGTTATTAGTAGTAACTCACAAGATTCTTTGTATATCAGACATAATTTGTATCTCCCACCGATGTGGGATAAGATATCATAATTTTTGATTTGAAAAACTTAAACATGTTTTTATAACATATGTCGAAAATAGAAAAAAAATTCTATCTAGTCCACTGTTTTTACTAAAGAGTATACTGTTGTGCCATGTAGAGTCTATCGTGGATTATATTTTAATAATTTAAATTATTTTTTATTTTTTTCTCAGCATGCAGATCCCAAATATAAAAAAAGAAATTAATTCAATAATTAAATGTTTGAATAAAATATTTTTTCTTTTAAAAAAATGGATGATATTTGTCAACACTATCTATTTTTATTTGTTAAATGTGATATGAATAATTCATCACGTATGATGCACATATAGAGATGTACAAAATGAATGATTTAAACCATCCTATTAGACATATAAGAGCCCTTTATGACCACCAACACCCTCCATGATCTAGTCTAAAAATGGGCCAAAGACAATCCTTACACTATTAGGAGATGCTCAAAATTTTCAAAATTTAAAATACATAAAAAAGGTCTTTTCCTACACTTTCATAACAAGTTTTCAAGCCTCCATTATTCTACCACAACATCGGCTCTCTCTCATCACTGAATTCGATCAAGAATCTAATGCTATGCAAAATACGAACATAAAAAGTTTTTTAAGATAGAATAAACTCGACCTTAATGAACAAAAGTACACCTTTAGAGCTATTATTATGTTAGGAGCAATCATTGTGGTTATCTTATTTATAAGGTCTTCCTAAAAAAAAAAACAAATTAAATGATTACAACGCACGCACACACAAAAGAAGAAGTGAGGAGTAAATAAGTAGACTAAAATGAGGCTACTCCCCAAAATGTGCCTCTCACTGGAAACTTATGTCTTCTGCAGGCGAAACTCTTAACCCCTCCCTCCTAAGCCCTATCGCCACCCTTCTAACCATCCTCTCTCGTTGGTCAATCCCTTTCTCTAACCATGTATTGGGATTTGAATACCAATTTCCGAACGTAAATGAAAGCAAATAAGGCACAAAAAAATAGAAAATAAATAACACCGATGATTTATGTGGTTCGGTTCACACCGGCTTACGTCCACGAGCGAGAGAGAAAAATGATTCACTATGAAAAATGTGAAAGAGTACAAAACCTAACTCCCTTCTCTCTACCAGCTAACTTCTCAATTTTTTCACTCCCAATATGAGACCCTAGCTATCTTATTTATAGGAGACTACTAAAATAGAAGCTGCTAAAACAACAATAGGACAGCTGCTAAATCAACAATAGAAAGCTGCTAAATAAACAATAGGACAGCTGCTAAATAAACCTAGCTACTAAATCTGATATTGAGATTCGGGTCAATCCCAACAATCTCCACCTTGGCTCGAATCTTTCAGTCATCTTGAAGAACAGTCGAAAATCCTCGACCTGTACGCCTTTTCCTTTTTGATTTGCTTGTAGTCTTCTGGTAAGGCGAAGGATCACCACCTTGACTTGAACTTTTCAAATCACCCAGAAGATAATCAGCATCGCTGTCGATTCTGCCGTCGTCGTCGTCGACGACCTGCCACACCCAATCAGCATGCCCCACACCTCTACACCGAGATGCTCGCACCCCAACCTGGGTGCCCCACAAAGCTCACTACTTTGTAGAAGAACGTGGCCCCATCTCTCCCATTTTGTGCACACAATCGGAGAGATCACCGCCACTAACCAAATCAAGAGCAAATGAGACTCTCTTTTGTCGAGGTGTACACTTATCCGTCACGTCTGTCGTTTTAGTCTCGTTGCTCGGAGTTTTTCTGTGAATATCCAACAACTGTTGCTCTTGCATCTTGCCGGCATCCTGCACACAATCTGATTTGCTCACCTGCGCACTTGTACTACCTCGTCACTTTCGTGTACCCATGTGCCTATTCGGTGTGCTTTTTCACAACTGTTGTTCATGCTGATCACCCTTACACTCTTTTCGTGTACGTCGTCTACCTGTACTACTCATCTGATATTTGGTAGTAGCTCCACATGTCACAACATTCCCTACGAGTCTGTATAGGTTGTCAATCATCTGTCCCTGTAGTACGTCACTATTTTTCTTTGAAACCCAAAGAACTTCACCTCAAGATGAGAACCCGCAACCTCTCGAATCCAACATCCCCAGAGAAATCAAGTTCTTCCTTAGATTCGGCACATGTCTAACCCTAGTCAAGATCAAAACGGTCCCATCAAGCCTACAAAATCGCACGGTTCCTATACTGACAACTCTGCTCACTGCATTGTTAACCATCTTAACAATACCCCCATCGCATGCCTGATACATATCAAAATATTCTCTGACTGCACACATGTGGAACGAACATTCAGAATCTAATATCTAATCTGATTTGCTCATACTTGAAGTAACTGTGAGCACATCTGATTCTTCATAATCAGAGCCCTCTGTAACTACTATCTCTGATGATTGTTCTTTTTCCTTGTCTGTCTTGTACTTCAGATAATTCCTCATCAGATAACCTTCCTTGTCACAATAGTAGCACTTCCCTTTGTAACCTCTCGACTTTGAACGACATTTCTTCTTGGACCCATCTTGCTTCACTGTGGCCCTGCCTCTGACTTTCTCACTGCCTGATGCAACCATGATTCCCTATCCATGTGATTTGTCACTCTCCCTCTTCTTCAACATCTCATGAGATATGAGAGTAGCAACAGCCTCATCTAACCCTAGGGTATCTTTTCCAAATATCAGTGTAGTCCTCAGATGCTCGTATGATGAAGGCAATGAAACCAACAGGATAATTTCTTTATCCTCATCTTCAATCTTCGCGCCGATAGAATCCAAATCCATCAGTATCCTGTTGAACTCGTCCAAATACTCCATAAAGCTCGCTTCCTCTGTCATCTAAAGTGCATATAATTGTTTCTTTAACGACAATCGATTCGTCAATGTCTTGGACTTGTACCAGTTCTCCAACTTAGCCTAGTGTTTCGCCAGATCGCTTTCGTTGATGACTTTTCGAAGAGTACTGTTACCGAGATACAACTGAATCATACTATTCGTCAAGTTCCGCATCTCCTCCCACTCTACATCCTTCATCGTTTTCGATTTCTCTGACTTCTTCCTAAGAGTTTTGATCAGTCCTTCACGCGTCAAAATATTCTTCACCCTTTGCTGCCATAAGGTGAAGTCGTTGTGGCCGTTAAAAGGTTCAATCACGAAATTCGAACTCTTTAACGCTATTAGATTTGTCTGACAATCTCCACAATCTGAACTCGTCGCAATAACAGATATGTGTAACTTTTGTCCCACCCAGCCCAAATTAATTCTAATTGTACCCGATCACTCCCGATTGTACCCGATCACACCCGATTAATCTTAATCTAAGCCGATCTGTCCAATCCAAATAAACGATGCAGAAATCGAAAAATTTGACCGTACCGATTAATTTGCAGCGCCCAAAAAGTTTAAGAGACACCTCAACTTTAAATTATTTTATTATATATACGAGCTTATATAATAAAATAAATATGAACCGTTAATTTAACTAATGCCACACAAGATTATTGCCCAACAAATCCCACTGCTATTTAGGAAAAAATATTCTGAAACAATCCTTTCCAATCAAGGATCCCAACAACCAGAAAAATATAGCCACGAAAGGTTGGAATCCTAATTTATATCAAAACCAATTGCTATCCACAAAATTAGTTTTCTTTCGCTTGTGCTCTTTCAAATCACTAAATCAAACAACCTTTGAATGATTCCATTGGCAAACTGAATCACACTATTAATTCAAGGATTTCACTAATAAATTCAAAAGCAAAGGACGTATCCCAATAACACCGAATTAGCAACACCCTTTGCGATGTTCACAATGTGAAACACCTCGTTTTTCGTGTCATTAAATCAAACACCCAAACCAACGTTACTTCACTGAATTTATCTTGCGCCGCCGCCATTTTTTGTTGTGTGCAAAAAATATATATTTTTTAATTTATTCTATACGAAAAAAAAATACATTACTCTGATCAATTACTACGGCCTCGAATCATTTATTGTTGGTTCTGATACCACTTGTTGGAATTTGAACACTAATTCACGAACGTGAATGAAAGCAAATCACGCATAAAAAAATAAAAAATAAATAACACCGAGAATTTACGTGGTTCGGCCCACTCCGATCTACGTTCACGAGCGAAAGAGAAAAATATTTCACTATGACGAATGTGAAAGAGTACAAAATTCAACTCCCTTTTATCTACCAGTTAAGCTCTCAATTTTCTTACACCCAATATGAGATCTTACCTATCCTATTTATAGGAGACTATCAAAATAGAAACTGCTACAATAACAATAAGACAGCTGCTAAATCAACAATAGAAAAATTACTAAATAACAATAGAACAGCTGCTAAATAAATCTAGCTGTTAAATCTGATATTGAGATTCGAGTCAATCTCAACACCATACTCCTAATAACTCCAAACCTTCCCCCTCCCTTCTTTTGTATATTAGCTCCAATGATCCACGTACCCATTCGTCGGCGACCCATCCTTTTGATTACCGGCTACTATTCTTCACCCATTCAGAGCCATCCCTGATTAAAAAAGAGCCCTAAGCATACATTTAAAAAGGGATCATATAAAGTTTTACACGCATAAATTTTTTAAAAAATTATTACAAAAATTTTTAAAAATATAAATTGTTTTTGTTGCTTTACATTTTGTCAATATCTAATTTACATCCAAAATAACATCAAACAAAATTAAAAATCAATGTTGATCCTTAAAAAAAAAAATCAAAACAATTAAACATATATAGTCAAACAATCACTTAAATACTATTCTTATAGCATTTTTTGTCGTATCAATTAAATATATATAGTCAAGCTGGTATGCAATTTCTTTTTTAAAGGACAATATTACTATTTCATCTAATTTTTCTTGTGACATAATTGACTACAGATTAAATTTGATCAATTTTAATTATGAAACTTTTTTTTGACAATTGTAACATGTATGCTTAATAATAATCTATATTTGAAACACATCAAAACAATTATAATCACAAAGTTAAGGCTAAAGTTTCAATACTTATAACATATAAAATATTTTTTTTGAGTCTTTGAATTTGGATTTGGGCCTTTAATTCTAAAAAAATCTTTATTTAATATTATACCAAACTTTATTAGAGGTAATAAAATTTTGGAGCCCTATAATTTGAGCAAAATTTGGGTACCCAAGGTAGCCAGCACATAAGGACCGGCCGTGCACCCACTCATTTCTTTTTAAGTCAAGTTTTGAATAAAAGTGCTAGTTTTTATTTTCTAAAAAAACAAATAAATAAGGTATTTATACTTCTTTGTAAAAATGAATTAAAAAATGACAAACAACCTCACCAAACTTCCTCCCTTTTTCTTGGGTACACACAATGGCAACTAATGTTGCTAAAGTTGGGTCTGGTTGGGGACTCCAAAGCTTTCTAACCCCAACTTGTCATATGTATATTAACTCCATATAGGAAGAGTCAAAAGGGACACAACACAAGTAAAGCAATGTGTCCATTTTATTGTAGCCAATCCATTATCCACTTCACTTGCTCTACTTTCCCTTCTCAACTGGGCAGTTCTTGCTAGAATCTCTTTCATTTATCCAAGTGGCTCTACCCCTTTTTGGCTCTAGGTGCAGGGCCCTGTGGGCTAG
Organism: Heliamphora exappendiculata; assembly: GCA_034768845.1. Lineage (NCBI taxonomy): Eukaryota > Viridiplantae > Streptophyta > Magnoliopsida > Ericales > Sarraceniaceae > Heliamphora > Heliamphora exappendiculata. The sequence continues at coordinate 6,098,132 of JAOTRH010000002.1, forward strand.
TTACCAAGCCAAACAAAATTTGGCTCCACCAAATCCAAATAGTGGATTTAAGGTGCGTTCTGTGCTCGTAATGGGCAACGCGTTGTTTTGCACTCGATGTGCTCTTAAGTATAATTTTATGATCAGAATCATTCATTATGTAAAGTTCGTTGAATTATTATCAATGTAAAAAATCAAATTGATTAGATATCTGAACCTATTTGATCAAAAATTATTTCTTTAGTTATTTTTTCATGCAATTATGCTTGCAATTCATTTATTTACAAGTAAATGTTATCCGACCATGTAGGTACAAATATTTCATCAGTTTTCTTTGTTATATAGATAAAAAAAAAATTCAACAATCTCTACAAAATGAATGAATTCAATCATAAAAATGCATTTCTAAGCTAAATTCATTAAAGAAACAATTACGAGTGGTCCTTGATGTCACAACACGCACCCGTCATCCCTAATGGTTGAGAGGGATTGAGAGATTCCCTTTCTAGTGTCAAGTGACTGGAAAGTAGGCAGAACTCGGTGAGAAAATGACCCACCATATCAGTGTCTCCATCGCCACTATGTTCGCTGACAATTTTGAATGATGAATATTCCTCAAAATAATTAAGAATTTGGAAAGGTGGACTTTAGGGAATGAGGAATTTTGGGATAATATGCTATTTTGATAATCTGATTACATAAAATAAAATAAAAGAACAATTAATATTGCAAGTTAATATTGTAAGTTTATATATTTATATATATTTATGCTAAGGGAGGTGAGGGTATATGTACTTTTTTTGGATTACTTATGGAATAACTAATCTTCGAATTATCTTTTCTTTTTATTTAACGATTAATAATAATTCAACAACTTTTATTTCATTATTTATCACTCTAATTAACCGTACATGAACTACGCAATTTCTCTCCATGCAATTTTTACATTCGATGTATTCAGATAATAAAATTTATCTCAGCTCGCTTTAATAATTGCCACACTAAAGATATATAAACTTTACTGTTAACTATATTCGAACAAGAATATTTATTTATGTTGGCTCCAACACTAATTATACTAAAAATAAATTTTACTATTCATTGTATTCAAATAGCGAAATTTATTTTTGTTCAAAAAATTATACTATATATATCTACATACCGTCACCATTCTATTAGTCACGAAGACAATACAAGATACTAAATATTTACTTTTTCTATATGCAAACTATAAGGGGATAGAATCCCACATTATTCGGTTAGGGGATCTCAACTCACCTTATAAGGTGCGCTACACTCTCAATCCACCAAGAGACTTTTTCTTAAGTGAAAGAACGAAATCGTGTGAGCCCAAGTGGCAAAAATCGGACAATATCTTGGTGCATGCTCCATTAGAGGGGTGACTCCTTCAATTGGCATCGTCTGTGAGAACTCTAGTTCCACCATATAAACCGACACGCTGTGGGGTAATGTAAGGGGATAGAATCCCATGTTACCCGATTAGGAACTCTCAACTCACCTTATAAGGTGCGCTATATCCTCAACCCACAAGAAACCTTTTTTAGGAGGAAAAACAAAATCGTGTGTATCTAAGTGGTGAAAGTCAGACAATATCTTGCTGCAGACTTCAGCAGATGGGTGGTCCTTTTACAATCATATAAAATTATTTCTGAATTAATAGTCGTCGGAGTTAGTCGCTAGATGTTGCCGAAAGTAGTGATTGAAAATTACCAGAGTTATCACTGGCAGTTGTCGGAGCTTGTTACTAGAGCTCGTCGGTGGTCGCCGAAGGTAGAGGGATGAGGGTGTTGAGACGGAGATATAATTTGTTGAGGTGGAGAGATGAATGCTATTTAGAGTAGTTGAATTATTTCGGTACATTTTTATCCCATGGATTTTAGGGTTATGTTCACTTGTCGAAAAAATCATATAAGAAACTAATTTACAAGAAAGTGAAGTGTATATATATATATATATATATATAAAGTAATTAGTTTTCGTTACATGTATAGTTTGCAAGAATGTTGATAAAAAAAATTAAATTTCCTGCGAAGCATAATTTTATACTTTTTACAAGATTTTTCTTATGGAAAAATATGTTTCTCGTAAAAAAAAGTATCTTTTTTTAGACTCATATTTTCCTAAATCAACTGAACACACGTGTAAAAAAATAAAATGGTTATTTTTTTTCCATGTCCTTTCCTGTTAAATGAATGAAGCTTAAGAGTTAAATTTTTTGTTGTTGCACCTAATATTGTATGAAATATTAAGCATGAACCTTACACCAAAAGTCTCTAAAATTTTTTTTGGGATCCTTATTATTATTTATTTATTTTTATTTTATCTAATGTTATCCAAAATAACAAATAAACTAAAATATATCAATAGTTTGGTATTAATAATCCCATTAACAGTCTAAAATTTGACACACTATTAGTTTGAGTCTCTTGCATTCTAAATTCCAACTGACAATTTAAAAAATGAATCCCACATATTTCTTAGGCCAATTCGAATTCCCTGATTTGAGATAACAAACAAGCTCTTAAAATCTATTTAATAATTTTGCAGAGAGAAGAAAATAGAAAAAATTACTTACGTTAGAAAATAGAAAGAATTACTTACGTTAGGATAGAAGAGAGAGAGACAGAGAAGATTGTATTTTTTTTACTTATTTGTTTAAATAAATAGAAAAGAAAAGTAGAGAAAAAATAACTATTTCTCTTATATTTAGTTTGTTAGCTTACATAAAAGAAAATACTTGGTATTATTTACCTATTTAACTTTACAACGAGTGGATTTGGAGTTTTCTTTTTGAATGGTTAATCTTGGTATTATAAAATATTAGTGTTTAAATAGTTTTTTTTTAAATTTTTTTTTATTTTGGACAAATTCAAAAAGTGATCATTGTGTAAAAAATTCTCTCTTTATTTCTTTTTATTTTTCTTCATTTACCTCTTATTTACTAATACAAACGAGTGATTCAAAAAAATAAAAAAAAGAGAAAATAATCAGTTTTTTTCGCATTCCAATTTCGGAATGCAAATGACTAAAAGAGGAATTTGATAACAACAAGAAGTATTGAGATTATTAGTACTAAATTTAATAATAAAAAGATTAGAAAGTTGTACCATCTTAAATAAAGAGGAACCACACATTGACTCCACCCACCACACATGGTTCCGTTTGGGTAAATAATTTATTTATTTATTTTATTATAAAATAAGTAAAAATATAAATAAGTAAATCTGTTTGAGTAAATAACTTATTTATTTATTTGTTTATTTATTTGTTAGCTTAAATAAGTACGTACGTTTGGATAAATAACTTATTTGTTTATTGGCTTAAATAAGTAAGTTCGTTTAGCTTAAATCTTGCTTAAAAATAAATTATTTAGCTTATTAGCTTATTTATTTATTGACTTAAATCTTATTTAATTGTTATTTATTTGATTTATAAGTAAATAAAAAAGTTACCCAAACGAGACCATTGTTATGTGAAACATAAAATATTTTAATATTTTATTTTATGCATGTATATATGTTATTAAAAAAATGTATCATGAATTTCACTTATTTTATTATTACTACAATACTGTCACACAATCGTGTATTATTTTATGTAATGTAATAATAAGGGGTGACAAAGCTAATTTCTTAGGATCTATACTCACTTCCAAAATTACATATCAAATGTGAGAATAAAAAGAAATTCTAAATACACCACACAAAAAAAAGTGCATCCACCACATACAATGAAGTATTTGTACAAGTATGAATATTTATACATATGAAGAAATGCAGGTATAGCAATATTTGTATTTAAAAACACTGGTGAAAATGTGAAACTATCACACAATGGCAAAATAATCAAATTCTATACATAATCCTTCAATCAAACATTTAGGACATGTTTGATTGATTAGATTAGACATGAAATTAAATTATATATTTATTAAAATTATATTTCTCTTATTTGAATTCAACAAGTGGTAAAAAAATTATGTATTTATTGGATAACTAATATCACAAAATGTAAAATATATAATACTTAAGAGAATGTGGCATTAATAATCTATTCATTACTAGTCTCATGGGACTAGAATTATATATCTCCTTATATTCATCCAATCAATCAAACATGTCATTAATTTTTAAATTTACTTACTAAATTTTTAACAATTATTGCGATGGTGTTTGACATTGTTGAAAATAATAACTTATAAATTGTAATTTGTATTAAAAGTTGTGAGTATTTAATAAAGATTATAGTCTGTAACTGAAATAGAAAAAAAAATTATACCTAATAGTAAAAATTGTAAGTGTTAAAAAAAATTATAACTTAAAGTTAAAATTAATATTTGAAAGTTAAAAGCCATTAGCAATAATTTTATTAAATATCCACTGCAATATATTTGAGTGAAAATTTATTATTAAATAGCGAGACGATATCAAAAAAACTAAAAATTTTGACTAAAAATAAGGTTAGTCTAGAGAAGACAAGATTAATCAAAAGAAAAAAAAACTGAAAGACACAATTCAGGAGGCTAAATAATGAACTTCACAAATTAAGGTTTAGGAACATTTAGAGCTTAGAAGAATAAATTAAATTAAAACCCTAGTGTACAACCAGCAGGGAAAGAAAAGAGAACAGAACAACAAGAGCAAGAAAAGAGAGCAGCAGAGCATGGAGCAGCATAGAGGGAGAAGTTTGCCCTCAAATTCTCCATTGTTCACTACTACATCCCTATATCTTTACATGTCCAATTGAACTTGCTCAGTTGAAGCGAACTGCGACGGATTGTGGATGCTGAGCGATTTGATATTGCCACCTCCCAAGGTTGGAAGGGATATACAATGAGAGAAGTGTCGAAGGGGTAGGTTATTGAAGAGTCGTCCGACAGCTCGGTGAAAGAAAAATCCATTCCATCTTATTTTGATCCCGCGCCTATTCGGAAGTACATTGCGGACCCGGGACCCCTTACCATTAAAGTGAATCCTAAACAAATCCTCATTACCTAAAGTTCATAACTAATTGAAAAGTCTAATCAAAGATGACCAACAACCAAATGACATCATCTTTACATATGGTTGAACCCCAAACTTATCCCAACTGCAAGCGGGATTGAGGCAAGATGAAGGAGGGTGCACGAATGGGCCGAGAGAAAGAAGAAAATACAAATGAGATTACATCTTACTTAAATACTGGATGATACAATCAACAATGTACATGAGTACAAAAGCTTTTAGAGTTACACTACACAGTTCTGCAATCAAAGGAAAGCCTAGAAAAAACAGTGTTGATTGCCTGCAAAAAGACAACCTTGATGGAGGGAAGGGGGAAACATGGCAAATTAAGGAGCCAGAGATCATAGCTTTAAAGTTTCCGGAAAACCTTCTCAGCCACATCGATTGTCAATTGGATATCCTCCGGGGTATGCGCCAAGCTAGTAAAACCAGCCTCGAATTGTGATGGTGCAAAGTAAACACCTTCCTCTAGCATACCCCTGAAAAACCTCGCAAACTTTGCAGTGTCACTCTTCTTTGCATCTGCAAATTCGTAGACAGGCCCTTCTGAGAAGAAAAACCCAAACATCCCCCTTATATACCCGCCACAAATTGCATGCCCGGCCCTCTTCCCAGCATCAACGATGCCCTGAACAAGATCACCCGTGATTTTATTTAAGTACTCGTAACTTCCCGGCTCTTTCAACCGTTTAAGGGTGTGGATCCCCGCAGTCATTGCCAAGGGGTTTCCACTGAGAGTCCCAGCTTGGTACATTGGTCCGGCTGGCGCAACCATCTCCATAATTTCCCTCCTTCCTCCATATGCTCCAACTGGAAGGCCACCACCAATGATCTTCCCGAGAGTGGTTAAATCGGGTGTTATTCCAAAATATTCCTGAGCTCCACCATAAGACAAACGAAAACCGGTCATAACTTCATCAAATATCAGAAGAGCATCATTTTCTTTAGTGATCCGACGAAGGTCGTCAAGGAAACCAGGTTTAGGAGCAATGAAGCCCGAGTTCCCAACAACAGGCTCAAGCATAACTGCTGCAATCTCTCCTTTATTCACGTCAAAGAGATTTTTAACAGTTGAAATGTCATTGTAGGGGGATATTAGTGTTTCAAAGGTGGCTGCCTTGGGAACACCAGGGGAATCAGGGAGTCCTAGGGTGGCAACCCCGCTGCCTGCCTTAACCAGAAATGGATCTGCATGGCCGTGGTAGCAACCCTCAAACTTGATGATCTTCTCCCGGCCAGTGAAGGCACGAGCCAGGCGGAGAACAGACATGCATGCTTCTGTGCCTGAATTTACAAACCGGACCATTTCTATAGTTGGAACAGCCGAGATGACCATCTCCGCCAGAACATTTTCTAGAAGACATGGAGCACCAAAGCTCGTTCCCTTCTTCATTGTTTCAGCCAAAGCTGCAAGTACCTGCAGTATAAAAAGTTTAGTCCATGGAGTTTCGTATTTGTGATGATTCTGTGTAATTCATTTCCATTTTTTTTCCGTGGGAACTCAATTAGTAGAAGCTGAATTCCAAGAGACTGATCTTCTTTGACTGATTGGAGAGGCAAAATATGATAGTTAGATCTTCCATTCATTTTTCCTTTCTCTTCCTTTTTTAGCGGAATAGGGGTGCTAACGCTGACTCCCATATTTCTGATGAAGGATCTCCATCTTATATAAACCACTAGAAAGCTTTCCTTCATCTGGAATCATATTTTTAAGGCAAAGTCTTGGCAAGCATGATCTTATTTACAAGAGTATGCTCTTTCTCAAAGGATAAATCTAAATTGTAATCCTAAAGAGAACCAACTTCTATGGAGGAAATAAATAGAACTTTTACAAGTACATCTCCTTTTCACTCAAGGAAATGGGAACATTGAAAGAAGAAGAAGAAAAGGCACAGCAAAATAAATGTAGCCCCCAAAATAATCAAGTTTGTGATATTTTTAGTGTTGAATATCCAGATTGCCTTTAGTCTTGATGGACAATAATCTTAGATAATCTAATGCAAATATACAATCGGGGAATAGAAATAGGAATAGAACCTTATCATCCGCATGACCAATGATGGCTGGTCCCCATGAACCAACATAATCGATGTACTCATTGCCATCTATGTCCCACATGTGAGAGCCTTTGACAGAATCCATCACAATAGGCTGTCCACCAACTGATTTGAAAGCACGTACAGGAGAATTTACACCTCCTGGCATCAATTCCTGTCCACAGTGTTAAAGGAGTAAAATAGGAAATTTGAAGTAGCTAATGTCAACCAACCTAAGCATAAGATAGGCTGCAATATAATAGTAACACATAATAAGAAGATGAATAACACAATGCTAGAGACAAAACCTAACTCAAATGCATCTTACAATCAGTATGAAGTATGAATGCATCATAGAGGAAGAAATGTGGCACGTAATCTAGTTCCATCTACCAAAATAAATGTTCACAAACCTGATATTCAGTCCACTCCAGCTACAAACAAGATTGTTTCCCGTTTGATGTCCCTTTCACTTACCCTAACTCTTTACTTGTCTTCAAATTTGACTAAGAAAGGCTTTCTTTTTCAATTTGGTAACACCATATTTGTTTAAGAAACTCCATCCATTCTGAAGATAAGGTTGATTTCAAAGAAAAATCGACAGACAAACCTAAACTACAGAGCGTTGTTACAATCAGTATGAACCCTTCAGAGAGGTGTGGCCACATAATCATGTTAATTTACTTCCGTTCCATCTAACAGAAAGCATGTTCTCAAATGGGCTAACCCATTTCTAACTTCAATATTTTTCTTTCTAGGTCTTTTGATCTAGTCCGTGCCACTTACATCAACTCCTTTCTTGTCTGTCTTCAAATTTGATTAAGAAGGCCCCTTCACTCTTCACTCTTCACTCCTCACTCTTCACTCTTCACTCTTCACTCTTCACTCCTCACTCCTCACTCTTCACTATTCAATAAAATATATAAGATGATAATTTATTTAGTACATTAAATAATCCATTGCTTACCTACCCCCCTCCCGTACTGGCACCTGTTTCTCATACACAACAGCCATATGAGATAGCTCCTAAACATGGTTGATTGACCTCTTGCAGACTGAAAACCGTGTTACAGTTCGAACAGGAGCTTGTTGATGTCAAACTGCCGATTGAAGAAAGCGATTTATGGCTTGAAGTAGTCACCACGTGATTGCTTTGAAAGATTATTAGAGGCAATGGTGGAGATTGGCTTTTCAAGAAGTAATGCTGACCGTTCAATGTTCAAAAGCATGGTGAACCTAAGCATCTGACTGGCAGAATTTCTCAACAGATAAATTCGCGAAGTAACTAACATGACTACTAGCTAGCAAACAGGGGTTTATACAGCGGATTACACAAATTAAATGTAAATTAGTGTCTTGGAAGATTATCAACATGCCATAGTGATGTCTCTGCACCTATATGGACCAAAAAGATGTATTTTTCATCCTGTCTGTCCTAAAGATGGGCAAATGATGTACTTACAAGTTACATGCATTGCTATTGAAGTAAATACTAGAAAATTATTACATCCTTCGGACGCTTGATGATTAATGATGTCATTATCTACAAGTAATGACAGGTATTATTTTGCTATGTTATACCTAATACCTAAGAAGCATGAACAATTTCATGGAGAAGGCGTGTTGTGTTGGGCACCCATGTCGGATATCGACACTTCTCGAATACACTTAGAAGCATGTCTGATACTTCTTAAATGTGTCATAAAAAAATAAATTTATAATGCCAGACACTTGCTCAACGCTTCGTGGATACTTTGATGACAATTCTTGAATATTCTGAACACATACTATGTGATGAATCTCTTCATAGTAATAATGCTTTATATTATTCGAAAAACAACTTATACACACCAAATTTGTTTTGAACTATTTATAAGATCAAATATATGGGCTTCTAATTTAATTAGTGATATGTGTATATTTTGCTACTTTTGAATGAATTATTCATATATTTGGCATTTAATAAATATATAAAAATCTAAAGTTTTAATGTATTCCAGACGTGTCGTATCCTGTGTTTTCTTAAAATCAAAGTGTGGCGTGTTCGTGTCGTGTCCGTGTAGTGTTGTATGTTTGTGTTCATGCTGCTTAACCTTATCCTTCCTTTCTTGAGTGTAAAAAAGCACTAACAATAGTTGTTTTGCATCTGCACCCATAAAAAATGTAGTCATCTCCCTCAATCCCCATGTTTACATTCAGGGGAGGAATTGCCCCTTGGAAAGAAGAATATATGTAACTTGTGTCCATGTCCACAGACCACATATCAGGATATATTTGTTCAAGTTCCTCAATACATACTAAAGTGGCCCCACTAAAACAAATGTTCCTCGCTCAATGCACACAATATTCACTTGCTTGGGCTTACCTTCTATCAATATCTGATTGGTCAAATGTATGATAATTCTACACCAGCATAAGGAACTACTTCTAGCTGGCTGATGACATAATAATAACAAAAGGTTGACTAATGATGTTATCCAAACTTAAGACATATCACCGTTAGAAGAATTATCAAGGTTCCACAAGTTCATCTCAGTACATTCTTCACACACACTTCTAGAGGCGATTACCATAATCACCTCATCCACTGGGGAAATTCTATGGTACAAATCACTCCACGAGGAAAAGTGGTGGTTTTGTCATGGTCTTAGGACTATGCCCCAAAGTAGTATTGGTTAGAACTTGTGAGCCTTTTCGCGGAAATGCTATGTACCTAGAAAGGTTGTCAGAATTTTACCCCAAATTCGAAATGAATGTTTCAAATTTAATCATGTGTTGTGTGGGCCACAATGCAAGTGAATCTAAACTCTTGATTTTGAATTATGAATAAATCTTCAACCATTGATTTGGGTTTCTTTCTCTGCAAGTTTTTTGGGTATGTAGTATTACTGGCCTTTTCATGACCAAATGACCAATGCAGCTTAGCTACAACCCAAAGTGGTCTTAGTTATGGCTGAATACAACACACACCCTTTAGGGGTTTGTGAAGCATAGCCTGACCACATACAATTTTACAATTTTCAAACCAAACCCATCTTTCAGAACATTGAGGTCAACATGACAACACAATCAGACCTATATTTGCCAACTTCCAAGCAGATAATCTTCAAAGTTATCAATTGCAATTTGAAGCCAAATGACAGCAAACAGATTTCACAAATCACGGTTATTCACCATCGGCGTCATGATGTAACGGAAAACTTTAACAGATTAATCGCCTGAACTAGGTATCCGCAAGGATTAACCAAAATAAAAAAACACATCAATTTGGAAAATATTACAATCAGAGCAATTAAGAGGGAGAAAAAACGAGAAAGACAGAAAATTGATGATCTGGTGGTACCTTGGCGACGTTGAAAGCTTCTTCGGATTTCTTGAGAGTGAAAGTCTTCTTCTTCTCGTCGACTGAGATGGCCATTTTGACAACAGAACGGCCAGAAGATCGTGACGATGATGATGACGGATGAATCGAATTGGGTCTCCGGCCGAGTTTCGACGTCCAAGATAGCCCTACCCCAGCCACCCCTGCCGCCATTGTTTCTGTCTTCTCTTTGTCTTTCTCTTTTCTCTTTCTGTCTTTCTCTCTCCGAACCCAAGGAAAAGTTGAAGTCTTGAAGAGATAAGAGAAACCCGCCAGGAAATCCTTAAACACCTCTCTTGATGATTGATCATATGGATCGGAAGGTCAAAAACCGGGGCTTAGATTTGGGAGTAAGTATATCAGATACTCAGGATTACCGTGTGTCATTTTTAATAATATGGTGATTTTATTTAATTATAATTATTGAAAATACTATTGCTCCCCAAATAATTTATCAAAAATTTTGATCCAAAGAAATAATGCGCCCTTTTATTTTTAATTCAAATATTCCTAATACTTGGATTATGATTAAAAAGATTTTATATATTGTGTTTTTTTAATATATTTTTATAATAAAATCATATATTTTGTAGTATTTATTAATTTTATTATTAACATAAAAAATTAAGTTAATTAAATATTTTTAACTACATGATCTGATTATTTTTGTTTATTACTATTTCTTGTAAAATTATATTACCATTCATTTATATTTTAACAAATGTTATTTACTCACAAAGTTATTAATACACAATTAATTTAATTTTTTGTAAAAATAATCTACTTAATAGATATTACATAATAAATAGTTTCGATCATAAAAATATATAAAAAAAACTAAAGTAATAAATTAATTGTATCCGAAATAAAAAATACTAAGAACATTGTTAGTGTCAAAAACAGCGAGAACATTCTCACCGGTGTGTATATTTGTGTGTGTGTCTATATATGTCATACAACAATACATTACAATTAATGAGTCCTTTGTAATTAAAGAGGCATGGAAAAAGAAGATATTATCACTGATAAAAAATATTAAAAATGTGTTCAGTATAAAAAATAGTGAAAACATTCTTACTGGTGTACATTTATATATACAATTTTTGTGTGAAGTCCAGGCTAGTACAGATTGAAACGTACAACTCTGGTGGATTTTCATTTGGTTTGCTAAATTATCTTATCTTAATTGATGTCGATAAAATAAAAAACATGGCAAGGAAATAGCGTCATTTCCTTCCCGAAGTTTTTTCTTTTACCAGCAAAATGAAGCCCAAAAACTCGATGTCACTTGCAGCCCTAGATTCGTCTTCAATCTCCCAAAGAACAGGCATTGGCAACCCCTTTTGAAACAACCGAAAGTCCAAAAACTTGATGATATCATTAGAGCCGTTAAAAATCGAAACCTCAATCAGCAGCCCAAAGCCTTCAAAAGGTATCTTGGAACCTTCAATCGATAACTCAAACCCTTCAATCTGCAACCTATAACCTTTAATCGACTACCTGCATATTTACCTCCCTCAAGCCAAATAAACATATAATTGTCAACACAATGTCGAATTGCTCCAGTCCATTAAAAGCAACGATAATTTCTCTTCCTTTGAATGTTTTGTTATGGTTCCCCAAGTCTTTTTGTTGCTGCCAGTGGTCAAGAAATTCCTAGTTCACAAGGAATTTGAACTCCTGTTGTTGATGTTGATATCGCAGAGCCTAACTTGATAAGAGGAGGAGGCTTGAGCTTGTATCTAACAGTAGATGATGAGAAGATGGCAGAGATCATATCTTCAACATGTTCTTGTGTATCGCCACGTTCAACGAAGCCAACACCACCTCGTCTCTGACTCTCTCTCTTTCAGCAACTTCAGTTCTGACTTCGTTTCTTCGAGCTCGGATTCGAGTCTTTTCAAAGTGTCAGGAATATCATTTTCTTCTTTGTTGCCGTCGTTGGGTTTCATCAGACTCAAGAGCAAGAGCTTTTTCCATGACGAGTCTTGCTTCGGGACATTAGAGTAGTTTGGTTAATTTTTCGATCATGTTATTCGGGATTGGTAGCATGTCTCTATAATTATGTAGTAAAAATTACTACATGTGCCATGGTTTACTTTTGTTAGATAAATAATAAATAAAAATAGCCACTCGTATGAAATATGTTTTTATTTACTAAAAATAATACGTAAATAATATCAGATGAGCCTATGACAGTTGCATTAAAAAAGTCCTACAATACGACCCATTAACTCGACAATGATGGTTCAAGATTTTGTCAAAAAAACCTATATATATTGATATCATAGAATTTTTCATAAATTTTGGAGACGTATTGAATTTGAAAATTTTAGACGGTTGCCTAATTAACTTAATATATAAACTATCTATTTATTAATTTTTAAAAATAAATATAATTTGTTCAATTACTTAAAAACATTTAATAATTTTATTTTTATATACTTAATCTACATATTAAAAGTTATAATAAAAATTAAACTAACATTTTTTAACGTAGGGCAAAAATAGAGCAAGCACCACTATTTTAACATAATTACGGTAACTTCCCTTTCAACTTAACAGCTAACGCAGTTAACAATTTGGCCAAATTTACTATATGCTGCCCTCATATTGTATTCTTTTGTTCACTCTCAGCTCTAATTTTTCTAAAAAGCTTTCTAATATACTTGGTTAATTTTTCACAAAACCTATTTTCTCGCTAACATACAAGTATTACTTCAAAAGGCACAAACTCTGACCATATATGTGTGAGGTGTAGAGAGAAATTAAGTGGGCGTATTTAGAAAGTCTCTTCATCTCTTCCTTAATTGACTCTCAATTATATCCCTTTCGATTAGATATGCCAATGCTTATCCTCATCCCCATCTCTCACATCTTTACACTAACCTGAAAATGAGTAACCACCACCCATGTATCACTGCGACCTCTATTACTATTCAAAAAGTATTGTTAAAAGACGACCTCTATCACTATTCAAAAAGCATTGTTAAAAGACGACGTAGATTTTGGTTTGGCTATGACAATTTTGGGTAATTTGGCCATAGTGGGTAGAAATCTTCGCAATAATTCTCATATTTGAGATTTGTTCAAGTGCATGTCCTATAATAACCCCTCTAGAGTAACCCTCTACCTCAAAGACTAAAAATTAATTAAACCTGACTAAATCATAAAAGATAAATGAAGTCTTTCTAACATTATGGTAACCTAAAATGAATAAATTCTTTGGATGAGCAAGAGGATGGTTGTGAGTTGGATAAGTATGATTCTAGAAGAAATGAAAATCCTAGAAAACCTGTTTCTTTATTTTCATAGAGTTCTAGAGGTAGTATAAAGAAAAACATCCAAACAACAAATGGTGATTGTAGGGACCCGTTCTCTTGTTATTTTCTAGAATTAATAAAAATGAATTATGATAAACATGGTGAAAAATAGTTAAACGTATAAGTCGTGTGTAAGAACTAAAACTTCAGCATGTTAACGTTTGCTAACAATGATTATATACTTAGTAGTGCATGAAAATTTTGTTGTGAGGTGTTTGGCTCATATTTTGAGTTCAGTGTTGCATCCATTGTTTGGGTTTTCACCCAACAACGACTACTCAAGTGGTGGAGAGTCTGTTTGATCAGATAGGTGGAAAATAGTTCAGATAAGTGGGGACTACTTGAACGGTGGGAGGCCGCTCGAGAAAACTATTGGCAAACAGACTTTTTAAGTCGTGAGTTAACCTTTTTTTTCATTCTTTTCTTTTCTCTCATTTTCTATCTCTCTAAAATAGAAGTTGAGAACTAGGGTTGTGTTTGGAAGGTTCTTGGAGCTCTCTTGGCCTCTCTTAGTGGTGATTCCTTGCTTTCATCTCTGTGAAATACCCGTTGGAGGCTCAAACTTGGCATTCGAGGCTTCCTTCTCACTTTACAGTTAGAGATTCTTGTAATTGGAGCTTGCTAGGGTAATTCTCTTGGTGCTAGAGTTTCAAAAAGGTAAGATCTATTACTATTCTTGAATATCTATGTGATATGAGTTATATTTTTTATTACATGAACATAAATGCATGAAAATGGTGGTTTTAAAATTCGAGGTTAGGGTTTGTTATTAACATAATTATCTTGTTGTTGTTGGATGTGATTGGGAATGAAAAATAATGGGTTAAGGTTTGGGTTTGAGATTAAAACCAAGAAAATTGAGGCTTTTGGGGCTAAAGGACCTATATGATGAAATTGATGAAAGGATCGAGAAAATTAGGGTTGTATTAACCTATTGTATATAAATCTCAAATGAGTTTTTATGATACGCGAGGATGGTGGGTGTTGGTTGAGAGTTTTGTGTAAAACCAGTAAATTGTGAATTTAAATTATATGAAAGGTTAACTTGGGAGTGTTGAGCCCTTGTAATTATATATATGAATTATGAGAATTTATGTGATGTTGAACTTTGAATCATAATGGTGTTGGGTTGGCAAGAGGAACCGGGTTGACGGTTGAACTTGTATTGGTTGTTAAATGAAAATGATATAATTAAAATACCGTGTGACCAATTTGAATGTTTAAGTTTGGCACGAGTTGCTCTTCGGTGAAAGATTGAAAATTTGTGCAATGTAAGGTAGGCCATTCTTTCGGGTTAATCCCCGTAAAAGCGTGCTCCTGGGCGACTCACCAATCGATGTTTTTGAGAAAAATTGAAAATGTGTACTCTCTGCATCGGGCTATAAAATGAAAATTTATCTATTGGGCTTCGCGTAGCCCGATAGTGATAAATATGCTTGGGTCAATAGACGCCGTCCGAATTTGACACTTAATTAAATCAATGAATGAAATTAGATTGATAAAACCATTTGACGTAATTGATGTATCTAGGAACCGAGAAACCTTGATAATGGTTATGGATTGGAAATGATATGAGAAGAAATGAAATAAAATGGAAAGTTATGGTAACTGTGTTGGGTTTGGGATAACGAAACTGAAAGATTAATTACAGCGTGCATTGATTTCTTTATGGTAAGAAAAAAAAACCGGTTATATGAATGACGATTTGCAAGAAAAGTGGACTTAGTTTTGAGTTTAAACTTGTTGTGTATGCATATAATCATCCATGCATATCATGCCTATATTCATTGTTAGTCTTTTTTCTACGAGTTTCTGCTCATGTTGTTTAACAACATTTCAGGTGATAGCGAGATGAAAATGTTGGAGTAAGGTGGATGGTCTCAGGACCCTTTTTGGGTAGATTTACACAATTGCACATCGTTTGATAGTATCTTTTGAGAAATGAAAGTGTAAATGCAATTCTTGTTTTGAGCACCGGGTTTAATATTTTTGGGTTAGAATACCAGTGTTGTAAGGCCTTAAGATCATATATTCATAATTCGTATACATATGAGGGCGTTAAGCTCGTTGATGGGTTGAATTCTTAGTTTTTAAATGATGTATCATGATATTAAAATTTGTTTTCGGGTTTAAAAAGGGATTGTTTCATTCTAAGATGTATATTTTACTTTTAATATTTGCCTATCTCAAATTATGTTCTAAGAATGGAAAAAGTGATAACTTTTCAACACTTAGTCAAATTTTCAGACTTTCGGATAATGAGCTTTCGAGTATCTCACCGCTCGAGCGGTGATGAGTCCGCTCGAGCGAACTCTGCTGGGCAGTATGTTATTGAACTTTGCTTTGAAAATAAAATTTTTATGAAATGATTTTGGGTCTCCTCTATGGCATAAATGGGTTGTTTTGGAAAGTTTCTTACAAAGAAATATTGATTATTTTACTCTCATATTTGTTAAGAAAATTGAAAGTTTAGTTTTCTTTAATGAATATTTTTTTAAATTGGGTTCTTATTTTCGTTAAATTACTTAAATTTTTATTATTATAAAATTAGGGCATTACGATGATGGCGCATCAAAATTGTTGGTAAAAGAGAATAGTACGGTGGTTGAATGAAAGTATAAAATGAGCTCAAGAAGTGTATAATAGGTATTTTATTATAAATATGATGACATCATCAATTTCTGTTTTCGTTGACTAAATAAAATGTTATGCGAATTTAAATGTCAAGAAAATACAATATAATTATGTAAAAAATGTGGAGTTCACTTTATTTTTCTTAAACCACAGGTAGCTTAGTGTAATTTACCCTATAAGATAAAAAATATCTATCATAAAAATAAAAAGAATCCAAGATACAGAATAACTAACCCGTATACCGAAACTTGTGGATGGGCACCACAAGCTTTATTTTGATAATTTTGAATTTAAAATAGGTTTATTTTGATAATTTAAATTATTTATTTTATTATTTACAATATATAAATTAATTGTGAAAAAAATTTAAATCCATTGAATGCCATTAAATATTTAAACAAATTATATTATTATTAAAAAATGAATAATCTATAAACTTCACAATTAAAATCTATTTTGTTAGTCTTCAATTTTATTTCTTGTCTATACTTATTTAGTTGTTTGGATCTAGGTTCTCTTCATTTTCTAAATAAATGAAAATTTTTATAATTTTAATTTTTAATGTTTTGGTAAATTATTTTAATGATATGAACCATTTATACTATAGAATATATCAAAAATATTATACATAACAAAAAAAAATTAAAGTAATCAAAAATCAATAATTACATACTGGGAAGACATTTGCCTGATAAATGGACAATAAATATGATTTCAAAAATAAATTTTACATATGTAATCCAATCATTTAATTATGTATTATCAATCAGTTTGAATTTTCTCGTTGAGGATGTTTTCATAAGTTCGGTTATATAAACGATTCAAATCATTACAAATTTTTGTAGCCAAAGAGGCGAGTTTAGTGGAAAGCGAGAAACTCACAACAATTAAATCACATAGCCGGATTAACAATTAGCTTAGAAGTTAATTTTTAAAATTTTTTTACGTTTTTAATTAAAAAATTAAATTGAGTTTAAAGTAGGTTATTTGGTTTTAAGTTAATTTTTTTGAAATTAATTGTTTGGGTAAAAAAATTAATTTTTTTATTTTTTGTTTAAAGTTTGACAATTTTATTCTTTTATATATATTTGATATTAACGATTATATATAGTTGGTAGTCGTATTAAATAAATTATGAATAAGATATATTATTATATTTTAAAAATAGTAAGAATTTGAATAGAATATTATGAGAATTTGTATTTTAATTGAGTTTTTTAGCATATTTATTGTTTTGCTAAACAAAAAATTTTGACTTTTTACCGTTTTTAATAGAAAAAAAACTAAAAAATAAAAAAATAAAAAAACCAAGTTGTTAGTCAGGTCACAATGTCCAAACCAGCGTTGCAAGAGCTATTTATTCCATCAGGGAGATGACAAGCTCAAGACACCCAAACTTGATAGAAACTAGAAAATAAAAACAGAGGCCATACTTTTTAAGAGGCCCTGATTTTTTTTAAAAATATAGAGAATTTGAGTTTTTTTTTTTTTGGTCGATAAATACTGACACATTTAATTTCACACTTCGTATTTGAGAAAATGTTTAAACTCCCAACTTTGTATTTAAGAGGCAAACACGCATGTCTTTGGATCAAAGATCGTTTATAAGATTAAGATCCTATTTGTTTTGGTCATTTTCACATTCAATAAAATCCCAAATTCAATAAAATCCCAAAACAAGACGAGAAATCACAAACAATCGTCTGAGCTTAAATTTTATTTGGAAATTATTTTCTCCCCATCGATATAGACAAAAATATATATATATATATATATATATTTATTGTGACAGATACATATTACATTTTGCTTCAAAAACGTTCTTTGTACGATTACCGTAGAGGCGGTGAATAATTGCGTTTGGTGTTGCAAGGCGATAACTGAGTTCAGTTGCAGACGAGGGAGGCGACGGCGAGTGGGTATTTGAAGGTGTTGGAGTAGACGAAGGAGAGGGTCTGACCACTAGCGAGGGGTTCGCCGTCGTTAACGAGGCAGTCGTTATCTTGGAGGCGGCGGAAGATCTTAGGGTTGACGAGGTTGGTGGAGCTGAACGCGCCGCAGCTGAGGTGGATGCCGGAGATGCTGCAGCCAGAAGGGCAGACGTTAGAGATCTCCACCGTGTAGGTGGGTATGCCGTTGGGAAGCCTCCCCGTATTCCCCTGGCTTACCTGAATGTAGGATTTTGGGCATTCGGCTAGCTCTGCTCGGATCGGATCCTCTTCCGTCGCTGCTTATAAAAAGCACGAAGAAACAAATTTCAATTACAGAGCTAAAATTTCACGACTTTTGTTTATTTTTTTGTTTTCTTTGAAGTTTTTTTGTTTTGTTTTGTTTTTGTTTTTGTTTTTGTTTTTATCTTTTGATCAATGAGATAAGTTAAAAAAGAAAAAAATTTAGATAAAAAGATTTTAAAAATATTAAAAATAAAAATAATACAATATTAAATTTGGCTTATTTTTTAAAAAACTTTTTTTTATTTATATTTGATCAAAATAATTTACTTCTTTGACTAATTTTAACGAGAAAAATTAAAAAATATAATAATTTAATTAAACAATATAATTTTTACTACAAAATAAGAATAAGCCAAATACTATAAACAAATAAACAATTATCTCAAATGTGGCATAGTGCGTATTATACCAAAACAACATGTTTTGATTGGCAAATTGGGGAGGCTCGGTTATGATTAAAAAACATGTGGGCCTTATATGTTCATTTTTGTTTTCTTGAACTACTAATTTCGTATTTGTATCGTGGTATTATGATTAATAATTCAAAAAATACCAAATTATTAATACATTATTCATGATATTAATAATATTAAGACCATTTGGTATTATTAGTACTAAATTTCTAATTATTTTTCTTCCTTATCTAATAGTCGGAAATAACTTTATAAATCTTATCTCATTTTTTATCTCACCCTAATTAAACATGAACCAAATTTCTTATTGTATACACAATCTATTTTATAATCCTTTAATATTAAAAAAAATAGAACCTACAGTATTATTTATCCCTCTTATCCTATATCTAATTTCATTTGAAATACCAAATGAGCCCAAAGAGTATGTTTAGAATTCAAATAAGAAGGAGATAGTATTGGATATAACTATACAATCCAATCTCACTATGGCATGGCATAAACGAGAGTCGAAAAGATATTCTATCCTATTCCATTTACACGGTGAGTTTTTCTTAATATCTCTATTCAATTCAGTGCACCGTTTGAAGTGACAAATATATTAATAGAAAAGAAATAAATTTTCTAAATTATCCTTGTTAATATTCAAATTTATAAAATTTTATTTTTTTAGCTATATTTATTTTCAAATTACTTAAGTAAATTTGAAATCTTATACGATGGGTAATATTTCTTATACTACTTTTAATTTGGTATAAGCTCATATAGTATTGATCGTATAAAATGGATGTAACTGATTTACATAATAATGTCGAGTCATTCGTTGAACAAGCCACATTAACAAAAATACAAAATAAAAAATTACTTCAAAATATATGAATAAATTTGGTCTCTTATATAATTTAATTCCATCTTATTGAAATCACAAACATGCCCAAAAAGATATTGGAGGTTATGGAAGAAACTAAGAGAATGTTTGAATTGGGAAATTAGAGAAGGTCATATTGAACAAAAAAATATATGAGTTTCACACGTTCAATTTTTGTCTTATTAAACTACTAATCATGTGTTTGTATCGCGAGATTAAGACTAATAATTCGACGAATACTGGATTACTAATACCTCATTTGTGGTATTAATAATACTAGACTCTTTTAGTATTATTAGTATCAGGTTTCAGATTATCTTTCTCTTATTTAACGGTCAGAAATAACTTTATAAATTTTATCTCACTATTTATTCCACTCTAACCAAATATAAACTAAGTTTCTCACTATACACATAATTCATTCCATAATGCTCTGTTATTTAAAAAATATATACGACTCACAGTATTATTTATCTCTCATATTATATCTAATTGCATCTAAAATACGAAATGAGTCCATAAATGTTTATGAAATTATGTAATTATGTACCATTACAATTTCACATTTAGATGCTGACTATTATTATTATTATTAAATTAGTGCTTGAACTCTACATAAATTTATTTTGGTAATGAACCAAAATTGGATTATTTATGCCCCGTTTGGTAATTTTTATATTTTATGTTTTTTTTTGTTTTTAAACTTTTCATAAATCGTAAACAAAAACATATTAGGTAATTATTTATATTTTTAAAAAACTGTAAACAGTTTAAAAATTTACAAAATTTATATAAAATAGAAAAAATATATTTTTACTTATTTTGTAAACAAATTTTTATTATATATACTTTTTTTTCACTACCTCCGACCACTGTCTCTAATCACCACATTTTTTCACCCTCTCCGACCATCGTTTCTTGCTACCATCTCCGACCACCACATACGACTACCACTATCCGGCCATTACCTCCACCACATGCTCCGACCACCACTTTCGACCACCATTACTACCTCTTGCTATCATTACTGAATAATACATTCGACCACTGTATTCATCCGTAACCTCCAACTACTACTTTCCAAATATTTATGTGAAAAATATGTTTTTATTTTATTTATTTTTAATAAAAATAAACAAAAACATATTTTTTATTTTTTGTAAACAAAAAATAAAAAAACTGTAAATGTTACCAAACGAGACCTTAGAGTATATACAACAACTTTTCATACGACATCTATTGGTTAACATAAAGAGTTAAGATAAATTTGATAAAATATACTGGCATCTCTTATTTTAAACTTTTTTTTATATCTTGATCAAAATAATTTACTTTTTTGAGTAGTCTTGATCAAAGGAGTCGAAAAATATAATAATTTAATTAAACGATAAAAAATTTATTAAAAATAAAAATAACTTAAATACAACAAGCAAATAAGAAATTATCCCAAATGCGGCCTAGTGCATTTTATACCGAAACGACATGTTTGAATTGGCGGATTGGCAGATTGGCGAATTGGCGGATTGGCGAATTGGCGAGGGTAAGATAGGACTAAAAAACATGTGTATTTTTGTCTTTTCAAACTACTAATCTCGCGTTTGTATTACGAGATTAAGATTAATAATTTGGCGAATGCCAGATTACTAATACCTCATTTATGGTGTTAATAATACTAGGTCCCTTTGGTATTGTTAGTATTAGATTTCAGATTATTTTTTCTCTTTATCTAACGGTTGGAATTAACTCTATAAATTTTATCTCACTCTTTATCCCACCCTAACTAAATATGAACTAAATTTCTCACTGTATACATAATCTATTCCATAATCTCTTGCCATTAAAAAAAACATGTGTGACCCACACTATTATTTATTCATCGTATTATATTCAATTTCATTCGAAACACCAAACAAGCCCAAAGGATATGTTTGGGATTCAAATAAGAAAGGAATAGTATTAGATACAACTATATAATTCAATCTCGCTATGTTATCACAATAAAGAGTGTTAAAAAGATATTCTATCCTATTCAATATTTGAGGTGAATTTTTTTTAGTATTTCTACTCAATCTAATGCACAGTTTGAAGTGATAAATATGTTAATGGAAAAGAAATGAATTTTCTAAATTACTCTTGTTATTATTTAAACCTATAGAATTTTATATTTTTTACCTACATTAATTTTCAAATTACTAAAGTAAATTTGAAATCTTATACGATTTGTAACATTTCTTATACAACCTTTAATTTGGTATAAACTCATATAGTATTGATAGTAAAAAATTGATGTGGCTGGTTTACATATTAATATCGTGTCATTCGTTGAATAAGTCACGTTAACAAAATACAAAGTAAAAAATTACTCCAAAATATATGAATAAATTTGCTCTCTTATATAATTCAATTCAATCTTATTGAAATCACAAACATACTCAAAAAGATATAAGAGGTTATGGAAGAAACTAAGAATATGTTTGGATTATGGGATTGGGGAGAGTCAGATTGGACTAAAAAAATATGTAGGTCTTACGTGTTCAGTTTTTGTCTCATCGAATTACTAATTCTTTGTATCGCGAATTAAGACTAATAATTCGAAAATACCGAATTGCTAATAGCTTATTCATTGTATTAATAATACCAGACCCACTTGATATTATTAGTAGCAGGTTCCAGATTATTTTTCCTTTTTATTTAACGATCAAAAATAATTTTACAAATCTTATCTACTCTTTATTATACCTTAACTAAACATGAGCTAAATTTCTCCCTATACATATAATTCATTTCATAACCCTCTTATATTAAAATATATATATAAAGCCCAAAATATTTTTTATTTTTTATATTTTATTCAATTTCTTTTGAAATACCAAACGAGTCCATAAGTGTTTCCGAAACTATGTAAATTTGTACCATTACGGTTTCACATTTAGATGTGACTATTATTATTATTAAATTAATGCATGAGCTCAACATAAATTTATTTTAGTAATGAACCAAAATCGGATTACTTAGAGCATATACAAGACTTTTCGTACGAAGTCTATTGGTTAACATAAAGAGTTAAGATAAATTTGATAAAATATAGTGGCATCTCCTAAGATTTGTAATTAATACATAAATTGTCATAAAATTTAGGGAATTACAATTTTCTTCCTCAAGTTTCTAATATCATTACATATTCATCCGTTGCATTACTTAATAGTTAATTAACGATTATTGGAGTTAATATCAACAATTAAAAATATTAAAATATTAATTATATTCTTTTTAAATCACTTTAATTTTTCTATGAAATTAATTGCTTATAGATTATAACTAAAAATAATAATTATAACTAATAGCAGAAGTTGTGAACATTAAAAAAAATATGTTATCTTGTAATTGAAACTAGTTATTTATATAAAAAAAACTAATACTTATATTAGATTGTAGAAAAAGCTATGGGTGTTTACAAAAAAAATAATAACCTAATACTGAAACTAATAGACAAAGACTAAAACTTTGATCGGCAACTTTGGCTTTTTGGCTAAAAGTGCCAAAAAGCAAAAGTTGCCCGTTTGGCAAAAAAGTTAAAATTTTTTAAAAATAATAAGTTAAATCAAAAAATAAATTTTCAAAATATTTTTTTTAAACTTTTACCATTTTTAAAATACAATAATACTTTTTATTCATAACTTTTTTACTACCACTATCAACTACATATAATTATTAATATCAAATATATAAAAGGGTAAAATAATTTACTTTAAATAAAAAGCAAAAAAAATAACTTTTTACTCAAACAATCAACTTTAAAAAAGCTAACTTAAAAGTTAAATTACCAAATAATTTATTTTAAATATAATTTAACTTTTTAATTAAAAATATAAAAAATAAAAAAAATTAAATTTTAAACAAATTACCAATCGGGCCCTAAAAGCTACCGTTATAGCAATAGCAAATACAAAACACCACCATTACATATTTTTAAAAGATTTTAGTTAGGCAAAATAATTATTAGAGTTGGAGATGCTCTTAATAAGTATTTATGATTACTGAGTTTCAAATATTTTTTAGTTGTGTGTCTGGTTGTAAGATAAATACAAGATTAAAATTAAAAAACACATCATCCAAATATATATTTTAGTATGTTATTTAGTTCAAATATTTTCATTAAAACTATTTGAATAAGTTATAACAAATATGTAAAGTTAAATAAAAAATAATTAATACTAAAGAGAGGAGGAATTGTCAAGACTATATTTTTTAAAACTTTTTTTTTCATGTAAATCAAGAATTATATAAAACTCTGATATACAAATAGTAGAATAAACATTTTTTTTGATTCTAAAATAGATCGGATAACCTCGTTCTGCTAAAAGCTATTCATAGGCTTCTACATACCTTATTTTAAAGGGTACGAGAAAGCCATCAACCGGACAAAATAAGGTTAAAAGAAGGCAACAAAGGAAGGAACAAAACAAATCAACCAAAAAGGAGTAATTATTAGGTGTTTTTTTTATTTGATAATTCAAAGAGTTTGGATTAATGTATGCGTATTTTAATTAATTTTTAAAAATTAATTTTATTGTCCACTTGCTTGCGGATCATAGTACCATGTAGAAAATTTACATAGTATTCTTATTTAATATCTTAGAGATAAATTTTACGACAAAAATATATAGTGACTCACTTTATTGGGGTGATTAAGAAATAAAGAGTAATCTCACATAGTATTAATTATGATTATATTGGTAAAAAATATTACATGGCATCACTTATATGCAGTACAATAGTACTTAATAATAGTGTGAGTTGCGATAATCCAGAGATATTTGGTGAATAAAAAATGCAACGTTAACATACTATTGTAATGTGCTCTCAATTAATACACGCATAATATGCATTTATAAATTTTAAAAATAATAATGGTCTCGTTTGGCATATTTTGCTTATTTACTTATTTTACTTATAAATTCACTGATTTGATATTTTTGTTTATTTTTTGTTTATTTTTGTCTTTTTTAAATTTTTTTATATTTTGATAAAAAAATTTTATTTTTTTAACTCATTTCAATGAAATGAGTCTAAAAAGTATAAAAATTTAATTAAATAATAAAAAAAATCACTAAAAAAAAAAAAATTTAATTTCATCAACTTAATTAAATTTACTTATAAACAAATTAGGCATGCCGGACCAATAATTCATTAGGGCCAAAAGTTGTTACAATTTAATATAACTTTCCATTAAAAATACACCAGCTTAGAAAGATGTGTTAGAATGTTCTCCAAAAAAAAAAAAAAAAAACTAGAACAACGGGCAAGCTGACGGTGTACGGACATGAGGCTCGCTCAGACCTGAAAGGTGTAAGGATGGAATAGATGAGCAGCTTAATTACAAAACTATTTATATAAATTTAGATATTTTAATAATTAAATTATGATACATATTCAGATTTTAAAATTTTAATACTGATAGCTTATTAACTTCAATTGTTATGTTTTCACAAAAAGCAAATATGAGATAACAAATTTAGTATTTCACTAAAATTTCGAATAGTGAATCTAAATTCAAGAATATGTATAGGTCGATACTATTTATACTGATACCAATATCAATATTGATACCGCAATATTATAGTTATTTAACTTATGTTTGGTTTAATTTTTTTTAAAAAAATTTTGCTTAAAATTTTTTAAAAAAGTTCACTAATTTGCCTAAGTTGGCTTTTTATTTATTTATATTTTTTACATTAATATTTTTATAAAAAAAAGTTAAAAATTCTAAAAATTCAAAAAAAAAACCTTGTCTAAACACGAGTTTAGAACTCAAACATATAAACAGCATGAAATAACTTTTTTTTATACAGCTTTTTATTACTTTAGTGAAAATTTTCAATTATAGCTCAAATGATAATACTTCTTTGAATTAAAAAAGTGAAAAAAAAAACAAAAACTAGGAAAAGAAATTCAGTTAAAAAATTACTTCAGAACTTTAAAGAGTTTTTTTTTGTGCTTAGTGAATTTTTTTAACTTTACTCAAATAATTATATTTTTAAATTTATTTTATAATGACGAATTAAGAAGGTAAATTAAAATTTTTAAACCAAAAAATTGAGAATTTTTAAAAAAGACATAAAACCACAATAAAATTTTTTTTAAAAAAGGAGTTCTCCCAAACATAGCCTGAGATTATAATGGTGACTGATGGAATGTAAGAGAATCAATCTTCGGTGATAGATTACACACCTGTATGAACTGAAATCGTCAGTAATACAACCGCAAAAGTCACAGCAACCAAAGCGTTGAGTTCCGAAACCATCGCGATCTCACGACTGCTACCTGAAAAAAAAAAGTTTTCAAGAAACTGATACGAAATATCTGAAACTCAAGATTGGAACGAACTCGGAATCCAAATCTGCGTAGAAACGAAGAGTGTAAGAATTTTTTGTATACACAGACGGAAAATTCTCGACACGAACGAGTTGAATTGCCCTAACATCCATGTCCACGGCTATTTGTTTCGTTCGTATTAGATTCATATGAAATTTAAAACCTTAAATACCGATATTTATTAATGCATTAATAATAATATTAGCTGATTTATTATTGTATATCGATACCCATACAATTGTAGTGAGGGTGTTTGGGAATTTCAGTTTATAAATTGTAACTTGTAATAAAAGTTATGAGTTGTTGATAAAAATTAAAATTTATAAATAAAATAAAATAAATAAATAATTAAATATTATAACAAAAATTATTAGTATTTAAAAAAAATTATAATTTATAATTAAAATTAATAAAAAAAATTAAAAATTAATAACAAAAATCTAGCTAAACACCCCACTAATATATTAACTAATACATAATTATATCAAATCACGAATTGTGATTTATAGATAAATAGAAAGCTGCAGAAACTGAAGCCTGCCTCAAAAGCCCAAAATTCTCACTCCATTGATCAGAAAAATAAACTTTCTCAGTACTATGGAGAAGTTCTCAAAGTTCAAACACTTTTCTACACTTTTTTGAGGGCAAATCGTCAGAGGTTTTTGGTGCGAGGGAACAGTCTACAGAGCAGAGTTGCAAATCAACGGATCTCGACAAAAATGGCAGAGAAGATCGCGAGAACCAGAAATAAGAAAGTAGAAGAGGAGAAGAGAAAAGTTGATTTGATGCGGCGGATGTTCTGCATCGCACCTTTTTTGAGTCCTGCTTCTGATGATCACACAATCGATGCAACAGAGAGAGAGCAAGAGAGAGACACGGAAATCAACTCCGAGACGCGCCCATGCGGATATCTATACTTATTGTTTGTGTTTGGATTAGCTTTCTTTTTATAAATTTTTTAATTTTTTAATTTTTTTAAAATAAATAAATATAAAAAATATAAAAAAAATTAACTTAAGCTAAATTAGTATATTTCTTTAAAAAGTTTTAAACAAAAAACTACTAAAAAAAATTAGACTAGACGTAGGCTTTTACTTACTATTTAGAAACACAAACATTTGGTTTCTTAAAGCGCAATAAAGCTTATGTATGACCTAATTTTTTTTTAAAATCTCTTAAAAAATTCACTAATTTGGTTTATATTGGTTTTTTTTCACATATTTTTATATTTTTTAACAAAAAAAAACAAAAAAAATCAAAAAATTTACGAAAAAAGCTAGTCTATACACAGACTAAATATTTCATTTTTTAAATATACTTTTATAATAATTTGAATTTAATTTTATAATTATTATTATTTTTTAAAAGTAATTATACTGATCTCCTATGAAGTTTCTGATAAAAACAAAAAATTTTCATGTGGTTTCAATCTAGCCCTTAAACAGCTTAGGAGCTTTTCAATCAATGGAGAGGTACCTTTTGTAGCTAGAAATTTTAATATTACAAGAAGAAACTTAACATAAAACCATAACAACTCCTTTTATAATACAATCACAAAATCCAAGCAACCTTAATCCTAATAAAAAAAAGCAAAACCTTAACTGAATTAAAAAAGACTCGCATATGGAACCGCTCGAGCGGTCTGTTCACCGCTCGGTGAAATCAACTTTGCATTATTTTTACAATGCAGGTGCAGAAATCGAGTCCTAACTGACCACTCGATGAACTGTTTGATCGGTCTGTCAAGCGGTCTGGCACCGTTTGTAATTTTTTAATATTTTTTTGCTCTATTTTATGTTATGCTGTAATATCCAACTATAATTCCAAAAAAACAAGTATCAAATATCGAAGAATAAGACATTAATAATTTTTCACAAATTTGCCAAACAATAAAAAATTAAACCGAAGCTCTACTTTCCTAACAGTTATTTAAGACATCTTTTTCCAGGAAGATTATAAATACAAATAACATTTTTAAATACACGTATAATTTTTTTAACGATGTGAAATTATTATTAAAGACAAAATTTTAATTATTGTTTTCTCTAAATCCCAACCAGCTTCTCCTTCTTCTCCACCTTCGACAACCAAGGGTTGGTGCCAAACACTCCTCTCTCATGCACCTTCCATGATTGTTGTTGACCCTTCCCCCTGCCTCTACCTATATCCCCAACCTTGCATATAGCATGCGCTGACGCCTTTTTCTCTTTGTCCACGTACGGGCGAGCGCCACCCTCCTCTCCTACCATCCTTAATGATAACTTATTATTGTTAAAAATATTTCTTGTGCGCATTTAATAATATGATGTGTATATTTAAAATTATTTCTTATTTAGATTTTTATTTCATTCAAAAATTAATAATATTTTATATTTAATAACTTATTAAATACTAATATCAGCTATAAATACTTAGCTATAACTAATATTTTATTTCTTTATTGAGAAGAATACCATACTGTTTTTATTTCTATTTTTGCCTTTGCCTCTCGAACTTTGGTCGAAGATTTCATTGTCATTGACATTAGTTTCTTTCTATTTTTAGAAACAAGTGAATATCTTCGACCATTAAAGTCAGTGCTGGCGAGATAAGACGGACTGGTGTACGGTTTGTTTGTTTCTTTCTATTGTTCAATACTTTTTGGGGTAAGTCGAAGTTTACTAAAAAATAATAATAATAATAATAATAATTGAGCTTGTATTTGGTTTAATTTCTTTTTTTTTTAAGTTTTTTAATTTTTTTTATAAAAGAATAGACATGGAAAGATATAAAAAGAACTACGAAAATTTCAGTCAAATATTTAAAAAAATAAATTTTAAAATACAAAATTTAATTACATAATTTCTCCTTAAAATACTATGTGAATAGATAATTTTATCTATTTTGTATAATAAACAGATAAAATTATTCAAAATAGATAAATTTATTTATTTGATATTCATCTGTTTAATATGTATAAGAGATAAATTTATCTGTTTGCTTATTTATGTATAATAGATAAATTTATTTGTTTGTATTTCAACACAGATAATGCAGATAGATAAATTTATCTGTGTTTTTTATACATATTTTTAATAAAAAATTAATAAATTTATCTATATTTTTATATGTACTTTTAATAAAATAGATAAATTTATCTATATTTTTTATACGTGCTTTCAATAAGACAGATAAATTTACCTATATTCTTTACACGTATTTTCAATAAAATACAGATACATTTATCTCTATTCTTTATACATATTTTAAAAAGACACAGATAAATTTATCTGTTTTAGAGTATTTTTATTCTAAAAGAATATTAGGTATTAAAACTTTTATGAGAATAGATCTTACTCGTTAAAAAATCTTATACTGGATAAAAAATAATAAACGGTTTATAAATTAAATAATTCATTAATTTTTCAAAAAACAAATTAATTATAGTGGGAGGCTAAACAAGTGCGTGTTTTTAAGAGCTTTTTAAACAAAAAAATATCTTCAAAAAAAAAAAAAAAACCAAACAAAGACTGAATGAAATGATCGATGCAACAGTAGCATGGGAGAGTTACAAAGGCACCATAAAAAGAAAGAGAAATAACAATGCCACTGTTAATTTTCAATTTCATGAGATAAATATAACCTAAATATCCAATCCATCAGTTTGGTTACAAAAATGAGATTACTTTTAAAATTTTCAATTTCACAATGCAATATTGTTTTATACTTATATGATTATTTTTAAAATAATTGATATTGTCAGAATTATCCTGTACATATCTCTCAAATAAGATAAATTTAAAATAAAAATCTAAAGAAAAATTGACAAAAGTTTAATATTATTTTTAAATTTTAATTTCAAAAAACTGAAATTAAAAGTTACAAACTTTGAGATTTTCTTTTAATTGAAATCTATAACAATTGAAATTAAGAGATTACAATTACAAGAAATAAAAAAGAAAATTTATTTAGTGAAATTTTAATACACAGTTAAAATTCTCTAGTAATTTTATTATTTTTAGCAACACTGTTATAATCTAAATAATTTGTTATAGTAATTAAGAGTTATTCACTTTAAATTGAGAGCCACATTAAATATAGCCATGGATGAAATGAAGAAGTTTTTTTTAGTACTTACCATTTTTTTGGATTCACAGAAATTAAGTGAGTGCCACTCTTTTGTCCTTTTTATTTTAAATGTTAAATTATCATAATTGTCGTTGTATGCGTCCGTACACACATATATATATTATAAAATTTTATTTTAAAATTTTTTTCATCTATTCTAAAAATATATTATTTAAAGATTATTTTAAATGAGATTTTCAAAAAGGGAAAATGCTAATGGTTTTGTCTATTTCAGTGCTAGTAGACTAGTAGAGCTTGTTCCCCCTTTTAGAGTGTTTTTTTTTAATCATTAGGAAAAGGAGTTTATACAAAAAAGAGTTCATACTTTTTTTTATGATGTAGGGAAAAAAAAGGAGAGTTTGTGCATTATCTACAATTAATCGATCCGTATGAAAACATTTTCATGTATTGATATTGTATATAAAAAAATTTCTCAATTTTTTCACCTCTCTTTTTTGTATTGCTAAAAATTAAAATTTTACATAAATATGAAAACTTTCTCATACATTGATATTGATTTTAAGAAAAATTTTAATCTTTTTGTCTCGGTCACATATAAGTAATTTATCATAGTCTAGTGTATAATAATAGTTGACTGAATCTTGTGTTGGAATTGTGTGAATTCAATTGGCCATTGAATTCTAGAATTCAATATTAGAATTTATTTGTAATTGAATTGGCTATTTAATTGGCAAATAAATTCTGAGAATTAATACCATTGAATGGTTATTGATTCTCCTGTAATCCTCTACATGATAGAAAGTCTATATAAAACTAAATTTTTCTGATTTTCAGTACAGAAAAAGAGAAAAGCGCAGCAGATGTGAGAGATGAGAAATACAACTCTGAGATTATAATTTCAAGCTGTAAGAGAGAGAAAGGCAGACGGACTACGTTCGTAGCCGATCCTTAGTGGTGTTCCAACGATCGTGTCAGCCGTTTTATTCTGAGAGAGTGACGCCGGTAGAAAACCTACAACACTCTCGATAGACGGTGAATCATTCTTAAGAAAACTGCGTTTGCAGAACTCGGTTTACAAATTCTATTCATATTATTTCTTATATTTCGTTTATGTAATTTCAGTTTATTGTAATTGTTGAAAGTTAATAAAGATGTATTTTCTGAATCACCGAGCATGCATATTTTATTGTGGCGTTATGAATTACTCTCAGCAATCTTAAGAATAGAATTGTTCTCCAACATCTTGCATACAAAAAAATAATAATAATAATAAATTTCTCAGTGTATTGTATGACAAATTTATTAGTGCTTGAATTTTTTTTTTAGTACAATGAGAACCTTGTCACTGTCATCAATGAGTTGGGCTTTTTAAATTTAGTTATTCAAAATTACATAAATTTCAGAAATCTCAATTTATCTTGATGTTGAGTATGCAAAATTTTTATATGAGTTTTTAAAGAGCAAGAATTTTTTTACTATCAGAGAAATTTTTCATATTTTAATACAAATTAAGCACGAGAAAGGGTTTGAGAACTTTTTTCATTTATAAGTACTCATGCTATATTTTTCTATTTTTTGAGAAAGTAATTATATCTCAAAATCTAGTTTTAAAAAATCTTATTGATATAAAAAATATATATATATATTAGAAGGCATAAAAATTGTCATATAGAGAACTTTCTCGTACATACTTTTTTCATTTCTTTTGTTTTTATTTTTGAGTAAGATGAGCAATTATGTA
Organism: Heliamphora exappendiculata; assembly: GCA_034768845.1. Taxonomy (NCBI): domain Eukaryota; kingdom Viridiplantae; phylum Streptophyta; class Magnoliopsida; order Ericales; family Sarraceniaceae; genus Heliamphora; species Heliamphora exappendiculata. The sequence goes on from JAOTRH010000002.1 coordinate 6,130,188, forward strand.
TGAAAACTTATCAATGTAAAATTTTTAACATGATGAGATTTTTTTTATACCTAATACAGAGTATGAAGAAATTCACTTGTATGAGAAATTTTTATAGATAATATTTATTTTCTCAATTCTACTTTTTTTAGTTTTGAATAAAATGATGCAAGAGAAATTTCACCGGATATAATTTTTTTAAAACAACGAGAAATTTTGTGCACATGATATGGATAGATTCTAAAACATCAGTTTTAGATTCTAAAACATCAATATTATTTTATTATTTTAAAAATGAGACTTTTTCAAACTTTAAATCTTGTAAAATTTTATAAATATGTTAAATTTTTTATACCTTGATATAGAGTACAGCTTTGCGGGGGTGATTCTACATGGGTGGAGTTAATTCTAATGGAAAAGGAAAGAATTAAGTCTGGGTTCTCGATTTCGTTAATTTAATCGCCCTTATACAGGAAAACATAAATGAGGTTGGCCGGCAAAATTGGCCAAAAAACTCCTCTAATACTTAAATCAATTGGCTGTAAGATAAATACTAAAAGTTTTAAAAATAATTCGGCAGAATTTTGGTAAGAGTGATTATGTATGTGTTCCTTGTTTTACGATTTGGTATATATCTATAGCGTCATCACGTGATATTTGGTGGGGAAGGAGGGATTACCTAGGGTTGTCCTTGGAGGGGGGAAGGAGGGATTACCTAGGGTTGTCCTTGGCGAGAAACATCATTTTTTTATTATAATGTATGAATCATAAATTTTATTTATTATTTATTTTAAAATTTTAAAATTTACACATATTAATTTTTTTATGCACGCAAAGTAAATTTTAAAATTCATAGAACGGTAGTTCCAAACCGAACCTACTCGATTTTTATTGGTTTGGTTTGGTTTGGTTTGGTTCTATAATATGATTTGATTGATTCTGGGTCTAAAAAATTGAAACCGATAAAAATTGATTCGATTCTAAATTTAGTACAGAACCGAATCAAATTGATCCATGTGCACCTCTAGTTGTGCCCACGTATTGCGTGGGTCATTAATTTAGAGAAATAAAAAATATATAATTTATCTTTTTAATTTTTTAACTATTTTAAAAAAGAATACAAAAAATAAAATTGTGAAATTAGTTTTGGAGTTTTTATATAAATAAAACAAAATATAACTTGGTTGTTTCTTTTAATTTATAATTTATAATAGCATAAAATAATTTTGTGTATTTGTAATGGGCCAACGGTTCAAGTTCGAACTCAAGCCTACGTGCCGAGTTTCGAGCCTTAGGTCCAACACCCAACCCAACCCACACGCCTCCCTCTCTCTCGCGCACACAGAAGACGATGAGATATGGAATCATAAAATTAATGTTAGCAAACAAACAGAGATATAGAGAGAAAGTAATGAGATATACAAATAGAAGGTGATGTAGTAATGAGATATAGAGAGAGAAAGTGGATTGTTAGCCCTTGCGGTGGTTTAGAGTACACACAATAATAAAAAAATACCTATTAAAAGAGAGAGAAAAACACACCACTTGAAGGAGATGTAGAGAGAGAAAGTAATGAGATATAGAGGGAGGAAGTGGGTTGTTGCCTCGTGTGTCCATTGTTAAAACCAAAGAAAAACAGAAAAATAGAAAAATAGAAAAATTTGAAGTTTACTTTAGAATGGACGATTAAACCCAACAACCCTCGTTTCAGTGCAGGAATGGAATTACAGTGCAGGAATGGAATTACAATTCGAAACTCATCGGTTGGAAGCACAAAGAAAATAACATGTGTTATTTGGGAAATGGGGCTTTGCTTCAACTTCATTCAACTATTCATCTCTGATCATTCTTGTTTTTCGTTATTTGGAGGTACGATCTTCTAATCGCTTTGTGGCTCACTTGAAGATCAGTTTTAAAATCTCTTTTCTTTTCTTTTTCTCTTTGGGGGATAAATGGCGAGAACTTCTGGCTGTTAAAGATTACAACGTGCGGTTTTTAGCTACGGGGATTTTGAAGATTACGACTGCAAGCGGTTGCCGCTTGTTTGGAATGTTTTTAAAATTGTAGGAGTATTTTAGGTAGTTAGAAATAGGTTTCATCAAGCTCATGAGTTTATTATATATATTTGAGAACATTTGTAGTGTTTGACAAACCTGCTGTCTTATATTCCGTAACTTGTAGCATATATTACGAGTGTTCGATAAAATTTATAATTTATTATTAAAATAAAAAATATATATATAAATTGTAAAAAAATTATGAATGATTATAAAAAATTTATAATTTATAACTAAAATTAATAATATAAAATTAAAAATTACTAATAATAACATTTCCAAACATCCCATTTATATATTTTGAATTAGCATTGCGTGCCCACCGCTAGTACCTCCATATTAAATCCTTATCAGTGTAACAGTCTTCATCAAAATTGTGAGTACTTTTCCATATGTTCTTATGAATCACGTTTCTTGACGGTAAATTAAACTTGCACAACCAGACAAGCACCGAGGTATAATCCTCTTCTCCAAGCTATATATTGGAAAATTTAGCCTCATTGATAACAGTAATGGCATCCAAAGAAAATTGAAATAGAACTTCATTGCTCCCCTTAGCTTCTCCTCGACGAAATGCCCTTTACAGTAGGTTGCTTCCTGAATATAAGAATGGTTTCATCTTCAAAGAAACTTAAGCTTCTAGAGTGATTTTGTCCTTTCTGTTGTGTATTACCATGTTACATATCATCCTACTCATCATCTTTGAGAATTGGAATTTTGGAATACAGAGATTCTTATATGTTGATGATTAATGAACCGGGGTGATTTTGTACTTTCTATTGTGTATTACCATGTTACATATCATCCTACTCATCATATTTGAGAATTAGAATTTCGGAACACAGAAATTCTTATATGTTGATAATTAATGAACCAGAGTGATTTTGTACTTTTTATTGTGTATTACTATGTTACATATCATCCTACTCATCATCTTTGAGAATTGGAATTTTAAAACACTGAGATTCTTTTATGTTGATAATTACTGAACTAGAGTAATTTTGTACTTTCTATTGTGTATTACTATGTTACATATATCACCCTACTCATCATCTTGGAGAATTGGAATTTTGGAATACCTAGATTTTTTTATGTTGATAATTACTGAACCAGAGTGATTTTGTACTTTCTATTGTCTATTACCATGTTACATATGACCCTAGTCATCATCTTTGAGATCCGGGATTTCGGAACACCAAGATTCCTCTATGTTGACAAATTTGGTGCCAGAGTGTTTTGAGACATTGAAATAAAAAAATTGATTACCGTGTGATTGCACTAGCGACGTTCTGTTCACCACCCAAACAAGTTCTCAGCATATCAATTGATGACATAATGGTATTCCTCAAGCTTCATTTGAGGGCAAAAAATAACTTTCGGTGATCATAAGCACCGCATCAGCCTCAGATATGGTGACTGAACGAAGGAAATCAATCTTGGGCGTGAAGGTTTTCTGAGCATTGGAAAAGAAAATTTGGGGATATCTGGAAACTATGGCCTTGACTTCATTAGATCTTGAGAACTTGAGAACCAAATTGGGTCTCCATGAGAAAAATCCAGTGTGCTCCAAGAACTTGAGAACCAAATTGGGTCTCCATGAGGACTTACATGGACTACGAAATTGATTTGACTTCATTAGATCTCCAGCGGGGAAAGATGGGTAGTTCATGAAGGTTGTGATGCTACGATTATTAGTTACTACCATTAGTACTACTACAAACATCACTAACACTACACACACAAAGATTTAAAATTCTGAGGAGATGAGCAAATTTTAGTGGGTGAAGCTAAAGTATCTGGGTTCTGCTAGTGTGTGCGCGTTTGTGTGTGTGTAAAATAGTAATTCTAGCTATAAAGTATGTAACTTGGGATTCATGGTTAGGATGAGTTCTAAATCCATCGTTTTACTCTAACACTACACAGAGATTGTAAATTCTGAGGAGATGAGCAAATTTTGGTGGGTGAAACTAAAGTATGTGGGTTCTGCTAGTGTGTGTGTGTTTGTGTGCGTGTGTGAAATTGGAATTCTAGCTGTAAAGTATGTAACTAGGGATTCATGATTCAGATGAGTTCTAAATCGATCGTGTTACTCTTAATTGCTGCTCATCACACCCCACTACAGATTCTTGATCCATTAACATTTGCCAAATTCACAATTAAGATGCACATTATGCACATGACAGAGAAGTAGAAAACAGCAACAAGGTGATGTCTCTTGTGCAACTACTTTGATAACTTCTTTCTGGGGTTAAGTTCGCTTCGTTGCTGAAATACCTTATGTATTGGTTGTCGCCATTTCATTTTCATTTTATAGGAAGTATGTGTTGGAATCTGTGAATTTCATTGACCATTGAAATCCAAATTTCAATAGCTGGATCAGTTACAATTGAATTGGCCATTCAATTGCAATTGAAGTTTGGAAACCAACAGCCATGAGTGGCTATTGATTTTCAGGGAAAAATCCTCCGTAATGAAAGGACTAGAGGAAGAAACAGAGTCTCAGAAGAGGAAGAAGAAGAGACAGAGAAGAGAAAAAGACAGAGCCAGGAGCTCTGAGGGTCAGCCTGGAATTCAATAGCCATAAGTGGCAATTGAATTCTTGGTGGCAA
>JAOTRH010000002.1:6143362-6156745 GCA_034768845.1 Heliamphora exappendiculata
ATTTACAGCAATCATATCTAAACTAAAAAGGAAACTAAAATATTCAGCCAAATCTACAGCTGATCTGATTGACACATACAAGTATCCTTATATTAAAAAAAATGAAATAGAAAAACTGGTACAAAAAATGTTATCTACTGGCAGTGGCGGAGCCAATGCATGCTCAGAGGGAACACGTGACCCCTCTCACTTTTTTATATTTACTTTATTACGTATAAAAAAATAAAACTATGTATCTAGACTCATATAATTTGTTTAGTGTCCCTCCTAAATATAGAGCTATTATATTATTTTAATTTTTTATAGAAGTATTTGCAACCACGGGTCTTAAAATAACAAATTTTAAAAAATAACTTTTTTAAAACTTTTACTAGGTTAGGATATTTATTCAATTTTTTACACCTATAGATTTTATTCTTATGCTACTAACGAGAGAACATTTAATACACAATATATATATTTTTTTATTATTAGAATATCATATAAATATTATGATATTATTAAAAAAATTACAAAAATTGTTAAGACATTTAAATGTTACAAAGTTTTCAAATGACCAAAACTTAAAATTAAAATAACAAGTCAATTAAAAACAATTGACCTGGCACTATAATATTTTAGTTAGCTTGATATGTTTTCAATAATGATTAGCATCTATTTGAATATATAAGTTTTACTTACCCAAAATAAATAAATAAATAAGTTTATGCCTTAATTGTCACAAAACTTTGTGGAAGTATACATTGCAAATTTTGTATATTTCTTAATAGTTGTTTAAGTTTTAGGAATATTCTATTATTATTGGTTATAAAAAATTTAATATTTTAAGTTAATTAGTGTCCACTCTAAACTAGATTTTTAGCTCCGCCGTTGTTGACTACTGGCATTATTAGGCCAAGTACCTGCCCCTTCTCATCCCCAGTACTGTTACTAAAGAAGAAAAACAATACTTTGAAGTTTTGTATGGACTACCGAGATTTAAACAAAGTCACAATTAAGGATAAGTTTTCCATTTCCATTATTGATGAATTATTGGATGAGCTGTGTGGTGCCTGTTATTTCTCTAAGTTAGACTTAAGATCTGGTTATCACCAGATCAAAATGCATCAATTGGACATCCAAAAAACTGTTTTCAGAACACATGATGGGCATTTTGAATTTCTAATTATGCCTTTTGGGCTAACCAATGCTCCATCAAAATTTCAGTCCTTAATGTGATATATTCAGACCTTTCTTGAGAAATTTTTTTTCGATGATATCCTCGTATATAGTCGCAATTGGAGGAAGCACCTCAGCCATGTGGAAACCACCCTGCATTTGTTAAGATCCAACCAATTATATGCTAAGAGATCTAAATGCAGCTTTGGCAAGGCTGAAATAGACTATCTTGGCCATTTGATCTCTGCCCAAGGGGTGGCTGCTGACCCAGCCAAGGTCCAAAGCATGTTGCAATGGCCTGTACCCACCAATTTAAAGTTTCTAAGAGGTTTCTTGGGCCTTTGCTGAGTGCCATAGAAGATTTGTTCGAAATTATGGAAAGGCATGCAGACCACTCACATACTTTTAAAAAAGGATGCCTTTAAATGGAATGATCAGGCTGAGGCATCCTTCTTCAAGCTCAAGGAGCTAATTATGACCCAGACACTTATTTTGACCCTACCAGATTATAAGAAAGACTTTGTGATTAAATGTGATGCCTCAGAGAATGGCATAGGAGCAATCCTCATGCAAGGAGGAAGGCCAGTTGCCTTTATGAGTAAATCGTTAGCACCTAAAAATCAAGCTCTGTCCACATATGAAAAGGAATTGCTAGCCGTGATAACAGTCCAAAGGTGGAGGCACTCTTTACTTGGAAAACATTTCATAATCAAGACAGACCATCACAACCTCAAGTACCTATTGGAGCAGAGAATTTCAACTCCTTCACAGCAAAAATGGTTGGCCAAATTATTGGGTTTTGATTATGAAATTATCTACAAAAGGGGTAAGGAAAATTTGATAGCTGATGCTCTTTCAAGGTTAAATGAAGAGCAACATCCTGCTAACTTGGGAAACCAGAACAATTCTGGAGGGTTGAGTGCCATTTTAGTGTTGCAGCACAAGTGGGTGGAGGAATTGAAGGTCGTAGCACAGGACCCAGCTCTACAACAACTCATTCAGGGATTGCTTCAAGGAACAACTCAGTCCAACTCTAGTTATGCATGGGAGAATGATTTGCTGACTTATAAAGGTATGTTGGTAGTAGGGAATAATGCTGAACTAAGGGACAAGATCTCCAAGAATTCCATAATTATGCTATTGGGGGGCATTCGGGTATAACCAAGACACTACATAGGATCAAAAGATATTTTTACTAGAAAGGGATGAAGAAGGAAATTCAAGCTCATATCAGCCACTGTGCTACTTGTCAAAGGATGAAAATTGAGAATATAAAAACTCCTAGATTTCTACAACCCCTTATACCACAGAATAATTGGACTGCTTTAGCTATGGATTTTATAGAGGGCCTTCCAAACTCCCAAGGAAAGAATGTGATCCTAGTAGTCATTGATAGGCTAAGCAAGTATGCTCATTTCCTATCATTATACCATCCCTACACAGTTGCGGAGGTAGCTCGATTATTTCTTGATAACATTTATAAGTTACATGGGTTGCCCACAAGTATAGTTTCGGATAGAGATCCAATCTTTACAAGCAAAATTTGGAAGGAACTTTTTACTCTTTTGGAGGTTCAATAAAACCTTAGTTCTAGCTATTACCCTCAAAGTGATGTTCAATCTGAGGTACTCAATAGGTGCCTTGAAAATTATTTGAGGTGTATTGTAGTTGACAAGCCTCGAAGTTGGGCAAATTGGTTAGCTCTTGCCGAATGGTGGTATAATACTTCTTATCATTCGGCTACAAAGTTTACTCCCTTTGAAGTAGTTTATGGGCAGGCTCCTCCTCACCCTAGCCAAGTTTGGTTGAAGGAATCTAATGTCGCGCAGTGGATGAAATATTCAAGAATAGGAGGATTATGATGCAATGTTTGAAAGAGCATCTTCAACAGGCCCAGAATAGAATGAAAATATTTGCAGATAGCCACAGAACTGATAGAGAATTTGAGGTGGGTGATTTGGTGCATCTTTGTCTCTAGCCTTATAGAGAATCTACAGTGGCCCTTCGAAGAATTTTCAAACTTTCTCCATGATATTTTGGTCCTCTGTCATGTCTGTCAAAGGATTGGAAAGGTGGCATATAAACTTCAATTACCAGAGGACTCTAGAATCCATACTGTTTTTCATGTGTCCTAGTTAAAGAAACACTTGGGTTAGCATGTGGTGGTGCAGCAGCAATTGCGGGATCTAGAGAGCGAAATGAAGGTGGAACCTGTATGCTATTTTGGACAGAAGGTTGGTTAAAAAGGGCAATTAACCAGTTACTCAAATTCTCGTCCAGTGGTCGATTCATTCAAGGAGGATGCATCGTGGGAGGATTGGGCATTCATTGAGAAATTTTTTTCGAAGTTTAAGTCTTGAGGACAAGTTTGTTTCGAAGGGGGAGGAAATGTTAAGAATTGTAATAAATGGTAGTTAGAAGTCAAGATATAGGAGTCATTAGTCTTTTAGGAGTTAGTTAGCTTATATTCAAAAGTTAGTTAAGAAGAAGAGAGATAGTTAGTCGGTGCCTGAGCTAGGAAGCCGTATATAAAGGGAAACAGGGGAAGAACAAGGGGTGTAAAAAAAAAAATCGGTAATTCAGTTAGCAATAAATTTCTCTTTACATAGAGCTCTCGATCTTCTTTCTTAGTTTGAATCCTATCATCTTCTCTTCCATTTCTGTCTCATTTGATAAAATGACGTATTCTGTTATTTGATATGCTTTCGAATCTATATCTGAATGAAAAGTGCTAAAGTCTTAGACTGGCGAGCAATTTTTGAATGCTTATAAAATATATAAATGGGGAGTTTAACATTTTACCCCAATCTGTAAGTGGTGTTTAGTGTTGGGTACACATTGCTGGGGCCTCGTTTGATTGTATTTTTTAAAAAGTATATTTAAAAAAAATTTAAAAGTGAATTTTGAAAAGAATTTTCATAATATTTTTATAAAAAAATGTGTTTGATTGCTAAAACTGGGAACTCAGTGTACCAAGTCGTAAGGGAGAGAAAACAGGAAAAATACTTCTAAATCGTTTTTAAAATTTTAGTTTTTAGTTGCTTTTTAACTCAATTTTCTGAAAAAAGTTTTCTGAAAATTGTTATTTTAAAAAAAAAATGTATTTTTAAATTTTTAGTTTTTAGAGGAAAAACTTTTTTAACTCAATACTTCCAAATTGCTTTTTTAACTCAATTTTTTTTAAAAAATAAATAAAAATAAAAACTGTAACCAAACAGGGCCAGATGCCACCCCCCACCGCCCAAAAAAAATGGAACTGATGGATTGGGATCTTTCTATCTGAATTATCGGTCCAAAATCGATTGGCAACAGTGGGACCAGTTTTTCAGCCTCCAAAAAAAACTATCCAACAAGTCATTGACTTTCGGTGTACATTTTGGTCAAATAATTATTTTTTGCGATAAAATATGCAAACTCAGTGGTCACTTAGTTTGGATGACTATCCAATACTGAGTTTGGATGTTTATGCCATGAAGGGAAATATTGAGCACTTAGGACTTATTATGACTGATTTCTCCTCAATAAAAAGATAAGATTATTATTATTTTTATGTATATAAGCATTAGTTTTTAGTAATTCTATTAACTAGTATAATTGTAGATTAATTATATCTGGTAATCGAATATGAAAAATATAATTTACAATAACTTTTAAATGTTATTCAATTGTTATGAAATTTTTATCCATCTAGTAAATATGGGGAGATTTGGTATTCCACCCATCAATAATCAACTTAAAATGAAATTGTATTAATATTGATAATTATATCCGTATAAATTTTTTAGTACTGATAATTATATCAGTACTTAGAATGATATTGTATCAGTATTAATAGAAATATCATTTCTATCAGTAGTAGAACAAATATTCATATCCAATATGAATGGAACCAATAATAAAAGAAAAACTGTTAAATTTATCATTATAACAAGATAGTCGTCTTCTTTATATAAAACGTATAAAAAAATTAAAAAAAAAGCCTATTTTGAGTTATTAACAACACTAAAACCAACACAATATTGATGCTATAATTGTTGACTATTTCTTTTTTATTTCATGTAAATAAACATCTACTTTTGATAATCTAAGTTGACTATCATGATTATAAATTGTTATGTTTGATAACTGAATATTGAACATGTAATTTACTGTAACTTTCAAATATTATCTAATCCTTATAAGGTCTTTATTCATTTGTCATATTTCAGGATTGAATCTATTATCTAATAAGGGTGTTTTAGTAAGATATCATTTGTTTGGGACTAGAATTAATAAAAAATTTAATACAAGACTAATTTTTAAATATCAACTAATATTTGGACCTCGGTCAAAATCTCTTTATTAATACCAAGAAATTACAAATAAAATTATATCAAAAAATTTAATTCATATTTAGTTAGAGTAGAGTATGATAAAAAAGATTGGTTAAAGTATAATAAAGAATGAGATAAGCATTTTAAAGTTATTTATAAAAGTTAGATAAAAATAAAAAATAATCTAAAACCTATTACTAATAATACTAATAGGACCCTAATATTGTTAATATTATAAATAAAAGTTAACAATTTCTTATTTATTAAATAGTTAGTTCGAATCTCACCATACAAACCTAAAACTCGCAGTACCAAATAAACAAATTTTTTTTTAATGAGCTAACCTTGTCTGATAGTTCAACCCACTATCCCCTAATCCCTCGGCCCCCATTTGGTTCTTAAGAAAGGTGAGAAAAAGAGAAGTTTGGAGAGACGGAGGAGTTGAAAGACAATCAAATATCCTCAATTTTCTCCCAAACTAAAAGAATTCAAGGATAAAACATAAAAAGATTTCAAAATTACCAAGACTCAATTAAAAGATAAGAAGCATGGTGTATATAGTAAATCTTCCTTTTACTTTTCCTTTTCTTTCATTTATTCTTCTTTTCCTTTTATTTGTTTATTTATTTATTTGTTTGTTCTACACCCAATATATCGTACAACAACGTAATTGAGATCTTGATCCAGATTTAAGTCTGAAATATGACTCAAAGAAAAGATCTTGATTGATAGAGATGGCAAATACACGAGTTAGCAAAAGCAATTCTGCACATTATCCTTAACATTTAACAGTCATGTAAGCATGTGATTGAGATTCCTGATTCCTCCATAACCTGCAACACCATATTTTGTTCACCTATGTGACAAAGAGGGTGAATAATACACTCTCATTAGTTCAAATTGTAGAGTCCATAATACATTTGCATGTAAAACCCACGGTTTAAACTAATGAAAAAGTGAGTAAGATTCACCCACCTCACAAGGTGGGCGAACAAATTGGTTTCCCCACCCCTCTCGCTGGGGACAACTCCTAAAGATCACAAACATTATAATGCAACCTCTGTTTCTTTTAAAGTTCAATTCCTAGAAAATGTTGAAAAGAACAAGAAGAAGCAGAAAAAACAAAAAATCCAATACTAGGGTTTACCATTAGGTTTTGGTGAATTCTGGGGGAACTGGTGGTGATACGGAGATGCCCGAGAACCATTTGGAATGGAAAGGTTCCTCGGATGCTGCTGGCCATTCCTCGAAAACGATCCGGCCTGTGTTCTTATACCATTTTTAGGATTTGGACTGGAGGCGAAGCGGTCACCTTGGATCGTCTGGAAGTAATACGATGAGCTGGCCATGTCCTTAAGGTTCGGCAGCAGCTTTAAGGCTTCGACAACCTCACTCATCAGAGGTCGGGCTTTCGGATCGCGGCTGAGGCAGCGAGCCGCCAAATGTGCAGCTTTCTGGGCACCTTTTATCGAGAAGTGTCCTTCAAGCCGGGGATCTATTAGTTGGTAAAACCGTTTTCTTTCTCCTAGATGCGGTCTCGCCCACTCAACTAGATTGTGCTCCCCATTGGGCCGGTTTTTGTCCATCGATCTTCTGCCAATCAGCATTTCAAGCAGAACCACACCAAAGCTGTAAACATCACTCCTTGATGTAAGATGTCCTGACAGAAAAATATGAAGATCAAAATCCATCTTGATTCACATCCCAGGTACTATTGACATCCAGAAATTCTTTTAACCAGGTTAGTAAAGAAATGTCATGTTCAAAATACAGGTTTAAAGGTTACTGTATTCTCGCCCTGTTAACATAAAGCTTGGAGCACAAGCAGCCATAATTTAATACAGGTATTGAAAATAGGGCCTTCTAATTTGTGTTTGGATTGAAATGACAATTCCCCCCCCCCAAAAAATCCCTCCCAAAAAAAATCAAATGAGTGGCTTATGGAAACCCATGAAATTGACTCTCTAAAAAATATAAAAAATAAAAAAATAAAAAGGAAATTATCATATGTGTCTAATGGAACTCTGAACTCTGCTGTACCCTAAAATACAACTATATGATAAACAAACCTGCTCAAGGGAAGAACACCTGTAGCCAACACGTGAAATTGCGTATATCAATAATTATAGGGAAATGATAATCACATTTTGCTTGAACCGTTTAACACTAGACGTAATTGACAAAAGCAAGATCAAGAATAAGGTTTCTCTTTGAAGCTTCCTCAAAATATCAACGTTCACTCACTGAGACTCAGAATGCCAAGGGCACTCATTAGATAAGGCAAACAGACAACCCACTTGCCTGATTGATAACCCAAAGCTTTTCTACTTCTCTTGAAATTTTTGCTTTTATTGCTAAAAAAATAATAATAAGAGATAGGTTGTTTGCTATCTTAGTTTTTTAGCTAACAAGGTAGGTGTTTGATAACTTAGGTTTATAGCTTTTAAACTTTTTTTTTGTATCAAAATAACAGTATTTGCATTCATTAATATGTATTAGAATTGACTTCTAATGTGTAATAAGGACAACTTTGACTTTTCATGCTGGTATTGAGCTGGACAGCAAAAAACTTAAAAAGTTTGACTTTTCAAGTTTTTAGGACAAGACAAACGATCACATTGCTTCTTTTTTTTTTTTTTTCTCCTTTTTAGCTAAAAAGCCAAAATGTCTCTTCACCAAACAAAGCCTACGCATTCAAGGTAACAACACCACAACAGTTCAAATCTTTGTAGGTGCAGAGCATTCAGTTGGAATGTGAATTCCAACATTGCATCAGTCAAATTTCGTAGAAATTTTAGATAAAAAGATAACATAATTAAATTCACATGGGATAAGGTTCTTTATTTTATTGTAATTTCCACCAAACATAAGAAGCGACGTGGAGAATCCACAGAAGGCAGCTGCCCAGAATACAAATTGTACAGGCTAGAAAGGCCGGGCGAGTTACCTAGCCAAAGAGCAGAGGCATAAGTCCTGTATAATCCACTAATTATCACAGACCAACTACATTTACCTGTCATCACATATTCGGGAGCTGCATAACCATAAGTTCCCATTACGCGTGTAGAGACATGAGTCTTGTCTCCTTCAGGACCATCCTTGGCAAGTCCAAAATCAGAAAGTTTGGCATTATATTCCTGAAATGACATTTTATCAGAAAATGAAGAAATTTGAGAAGAAATGCAATCTTCCAAAGATTTTATTACATACTGCATCTAATAGGATGTTGGAAGTTTTAAAATCTCGATATATAACTGGCCTTTCCGCTTCCTCGTGAAGAAAAGCCAGGCCCTTTGCAGCACCAAGAGCAATTTTCATCCTGATGGACCATGGAAGAGGTAGGGACCCTGCAAAGAATAGTTATAATCAGTAATTGAAAAAAACAAAAAAGGAAAAATAGCAGAGAGAGAGAGAGAGAGAGAGAGAGAGAGAGAGAGAGAGAGCAGGCTTTCATGCTACCATCTTGATGATGCACTCAATAATTAGGTATTAACCACCATGTAGGATAATATTCATCTCCAAATTGATAATCAAATATTATCAAAATTTCCCGACAAACTAATCAGATTTATGTGAAGCTTTCAGGTAGAGCGGCACTACACGGTAAACAACCTTCTCACTGCTTCCAGCAGAAGATGCAGCTTATACATGTGCATAAAAAATGAAAGAAATCACAGGAAGTTTTGGTACTGTAGGAAGATGGAGGTGATGCAGCTGGAGTGGACCTAATGGAAGGATGGTGAGCACTTGTCAGGAGACGGGGGCATTTTCTCAAAGGTGAAGATAAGGAGAAGACCGGATGGGATGGCACTGGTTGCTGGCAAGGTGCCTTATTAATGGGGAAACAGTTTATATGTGAGGATAACTCACATTGAGCACACGGCATGGGGAATGGTCCCATCTGCGGAAAGCATGGTAGAAGAGTTAACCCTATGGGGGAAACATGAGGAGTGCGCATGATGCTAGACGCTAGATGGCCAACAAGATTGGGAAAAAAAAAACCCAAATTAAAGAAATAAACGAAAAGAAAGGTCACACTCGAACGAAAGAAGACAACAAAAAAAAGCTCCTGATCTCAATATCAAAACTAAACTCATTCACTCAGTATCATAATTTGAATAACCGTGTTACAAAATGGTCTAATTATAAACATCTAGGAAAACTCTAATTAAAGCTATCAAAATGAAATATTACAATCTAAAAATATCCTAATTAGTAATTACCATTATGGAAAAAAGAAAATATAAATAAAACCACAATATAAGATATTGTTAAAATTACTAGATTCCTAAATCTTAAAATATCTCCATCTTATGTTTCTCGTTTCCTTTCATTTCTTCTCAGCTACTAAGAAAATTTCTCTTCCGAAGAGTTAGAAAAATAAAAATATTTCATAAAATGAAACTCTTGCTGTCGAACTCTTATTCAACTACGATAGCATGTGATCGATGAAGAACTCCCTCTACAAGATGATACTGAGAAGCTTCTATGGTTACTTCTTAAACGGCGAGGTCTTCTCTATACACTAGGACCGCTTCCTTCATTCTTCATTTAATTACATCATTCTTCAAACGAATTGATGAATTCACTTCCACTTTATTGATGTCAAGAAGCTCCATAAAATGATTGACTCGACGGAAACACTTGAAATAAAAATGGAAATGTTGCTATGTCCACATAAACACTATTGAACAAAACAAGAGGTTTTGAAGTGTTCCGATCAAATACCGCATCCTCCACATAAAACATTGGACTAATATTTAAATTCAAAGAAAATTAGGGCTTTGAAGTATTCCGATCAAATACCACATTCTCCATATAAAGCATTGGACTAATATTTAAATTTTAAAAAAAATCAGTAAAATGTGCATGTGATCCACATTCAAGAATAGCTAAAGCAGGCCCAAAAGATGCTAACGTGAAATATTTGACTAGGCTAGATACTAAGGCACCAAAGTGACTACAATGCCTTGATGTTAAAAATAATTGAAAATATCATCAAAGGTACCGTTAATTTCAGGCATATGAACAGGCAAAGCAATAAATCAATGTATTGAATCAAATGCTAGAATAGGTAGTGAGGGAGTGAACTTATAACAAAAAGTCTCCTTCCTCTAAATATACATCAACCGCTAAAGCGTCTTCATAGGCATCTTCTAAGTCAATATATACGGGCAATATCTCATTTTCAATTTCTTGTAGTAAGCCAAAAAAAAATTTTAATTAACCACATTACATGGGGCGCTACTTGTGTTTGACAAATTTAATAGATGTTTGATCTTTACAAAGTAATCAGCGACACCATTTACTCATTAAAAAAAAAAAAGTTAAAATGTTTGGGATGTACATAGGTTTTTGTTTTCTTGAAAATGGAGTAAAAAATGATCCTTTTAGCCATTATTTGCTATCTCTATGAAGCTGAGCCTTTTACAAAAAATATATATATATATATATCTACTTTAAGCTTTTGTTGTATGAAATTGTCACTAAACATTTGTTGTTATGGATTGGTATCATTGATTTCTCATGAAACGTGTTCATGAGGACTTGAATGGTATTTATGTTATCTTTGAAAGAATTCATTTTTTTTTCCTTTTTATTAAAAAAAAAAAAGAGTTCCCAAAATCATAGACCCTTCAACAAAATTTACTAACTGTTCAATGAATAAAAATATTAATCTCAATTTTCTCAGGAGAATAGTACCCTTTTTGAGCCCCAAGCAACCTGATCGGCTTCGATAGTACAAGTGCTGCTTTTGCTACTTTACTCGATTAGCGCCGACACAAACGTTTTCGTGGTTGTGTAGTAGTCTTAAAGCAAGAATTAAATTGTGCTGCTACAAAGAGAATTTTTTGGCTGCTATACATATATATTAGCTGCAATGTTTTTTACTTGGGTTTTGGATTAGTGTATACGAGGGGCTAATGGGCTGATAGGGTGTAGGCTAAAAAGGTACGTTGGACTCGGCTTTTTGGATTGGGTTCTGTTTAGTTTAAGGGGTGTTTTGGGCAGGTTTATATAGGGCAAAATATAGGTTGGGTTTGGAAGGGTTGGGTCAGGTTTGATTTGGGCAATGGTTTCAGGTCAGGTTTAGGGATCACAATATGCAGTCCCATAAGGTGAAGGTGGCAGCGAACTCTGGATGGTGGGAACTGCACAAGGTGAATGTGTTGGATCACGGGATGCGAAGGCATTTGATGTTCACAAACAACAGCAATAGCATGAAGACTGATTGAATTATGACGGTTGAAGGTCCACAATTGTTCGACCTGTCCAAGATGGTTGACTACGTTCTACCTGCATTTGCTATGGTCATTGACTTTGTTCGTTAAACTAGGCTTCAGACAATAGCTGACACAAATCTGGGTTTGATCGATATTTGCTCTAATACCACTTGACGGGCAACCAACAAGATTGGAACAAATAAAATAAATAAATGAATAGAAAGGTTACTCTCAAAAGAGAAGAAAATATTTGATCTCAATATCAAGACTAAACTCATTCACTCAAATACATAATGGTCTATTTATGAGCATTTAGGAAAGCTCTAACTAAAGCTACCAAAAATAAAATATTACTAAAAAACCCAAATTACCATTAGTAAAAATAAAATATATCAATAAAATCAAAATATAAGATACTGCTAAATTATAAGATTCCTAAATCTTAAAATATCTTCATCATGCCTTCTCATTCCCCTTCAACACTTCTTGACGACGGTCCCAATCGCTCAATCTTTGGAAGGGACTGCAAACAATTTGATGTAGGGCTGTCACCAGATTGGTGCTTCCACAAAGTTACCTTCCAACAAGTATTGGCTCTGAAGCTTCGCAACCCTTTTGCCATGAAGAGCCAGTTTTGTGGTAGAATTTCAATTTGTTTGGTTTTAACATCCATCATTCTAGTGATTTACGATTTAATAGCTACTTTTTGAATATTTAAATAGTTAAAGTGAGGAGTGAGAATTTAAGGTTAAGGAGTAAGAAGAGAATAAAATACGATTTGGAACTTAACTAGTTTCCTCCCTCTCACATCTATTTATATAAAACACATCACAATAGATATTACAATAATATCCTTTACAAGAAGGAAAAATAAATAAATAAAAATAAAATACTCTAACTCTCTCTCTCAAACTAAAGCATAAAAATCAAGCATGCCCAACTTGAAAAACAAGTGATAGAAAGAAGAACGAGGTAAAAGTTTGGTGAAGATATCGCCGAGTTGATCAGCCGACTGAATATAAAGAGTAAAAATAAACTTCTGCATCAACAAATTATGGATGAAGTGACTATCAATTTTGATATGTTTAGTCTGCTCATGGAATATAGAATTACTAGCAATAAAAATGGCGGTCAGATTGTCACAGAACATTTGCATAGGATCCAGAGTAAAAATGCCAAAGTCAAGTAGAAGAGATCGCACCCATAACATCTCTAAGGTTGTATGAGCCACAGCCTAGTGCTCCGCTTTAGCACTCGAACAAGCAACCACTATCTACTTTTTACTACGCCAAATAACAAGGTTATAACCTACAAAAGTATAATAGCCAGAGATAGAGCGATGGTCAGAACGACTACCAGCCCAATTAACATCATTAAAGCCCATAATAAGCAACAAGACAGAGAGCAAGATAAAGCAGACAACATAACAAGGCTGACGAGGTGCATGCATATATTGGCTAACCACTCCTACAGCATAACTAATGTCAGGTCGAGTAACTATGAAGTAAATAAGTTTTCCAACCAGGCAACGATAATAACCAATATCATGAAGGGAGTCCCCAGAATCAAAATCAAGTTTAACCATAGAATCCATAGAAGTACCACCAGGGTGAGCGCCAAGACAACCCAATCTCAGATAAGAAATCAAGTACATACTTTCGTTGAGATATAGAAATTCTTCAAGAAGA
>JAOTRH010000002.1:6167789-6208620 GCA_034768845.1 Heliamphora exappendiculata
GTGGCAGTGGCTCATTTGCCCGACGTGTTGGTTACTCATAAGGGCTAGCCCACAAAATGAGTTAATTTCACAATTATCTCTTCACATATGTACGTATATGTGTGTGTGCGCGTGTGTGTGTATGGGTTGATTTTACATTTTCACCCTTTTAGCTAATGTAAATTACACTTATAACCTTTTAGTTAATGGGTAATTTGTGTGACAGGCTTCATCAAAAAAGTGTGTTGCCCCCCGTGTTTCCTTATTATATTAGTATACATAAATAAATGGATAGTCGTGGGTGTTTGCATAAAGGAATGCTACATTTTGGATGGAGGGGAGGTAGGGTGAGAAGTAAAGGTGAAAGATGTGTCAGTCAACTCCTTCGTGCTTGATGTGGCTATTGTGGAACAGGATGACTTTTCCAAGTGTCGAGGAGCATTTTTATATGCTTCAAAGCTGTTTTTTTGGCCATATTGCATAGTTGGATTTCTAATACAAATTGCTTTACTTATCATACAATAAAGGAGTGGAGGATGAAGAGAAGCGAGAATGCGTGAGTTGGTGATAATAGTTGGTGATGTATTGAAAGAGAACTGGTATTGTAAGTAAGAAAAGGAATATGAATAAAATAAATTGCAATATGCATGCGGGGGTTATTTTTATCTGCTGGAAAGCATCATTGCCTTGATGCTTCTGTTCTAGTTTATGAATTTCTATATCGGTTTCTGATATATTTTGTCTCCGCAGGTTGACATTTGTGTGTTTGTGTTCGATATCATGTTTGCTAATGGAGAACAGTAAGCATCTTAAACGTTTTTAGTTTTTCTAGAATTTGTAATATCTACATGTTTTGCGTACATGTCAAAATTGGTAATATCTACATGTTCTGTTTTCGTGTGATCTTTTTGTCCAAATTCTTAGTGTTTACTTTGCAATCTTTCCAGAGTACTGGACTTCTGGTTCTTCTTTATAGGCATTTTTGAGTAGCGCAGCCAGTTGGAGCAGTCTATAGAGGAGCTTTGTCCTTGTTGGATACATGTTGCACTTGGACGTTGCTCCTATAATCACAACACATTCAAGCTTTTTGCACATCTGGTTTTAGGATATTATTTGTCAATTCTAAGCATGCACTGATACAGAGTAGAAATATGAAGATCGTCTTCTCTTTCAAGGATAGCATTCCAAGTACTGTTCTTATGACCACATAATTGCGATGATTGATGACTCTTCTCCTCCCATTAAAAAGTTTTATGCGTCTTATTTGTGCTTTTTAATTATGGTCAAGTTCTTAAAATACCATAAGAAATGGTCAAATTTCTTTAAATATTTTATCTAAACTCTCAAACTGATTTTTCTTCTGCGTGTATATTTCTTAAGATACTAAATGACAGCCATATGTCTCTGTGTGTCGTGTTCTAGTAGTAGGTGAATGTCCAGAATTATGAAATATCTTGCAGTTATGTATGTAAACATCCATCCA
The DNA here is from genome assembly GCA_034768845.1 of Heliamphora exappendiculata. Taxonomy (NCBI): domain Eukaryota; kingdom Viridiplantae; phylum Streptophyta; class Magnoliopsida; order Ericales; family Sarraceniaceae; genus Heliamphora; species Heliamphora exappendiculata. Next base: position 6,169,252 of record JAOTRH010000002.1, read on the forward strand.
TGTGTCAAACGTGTGCGAGTGTCTAAGAGGTACAAATGTTCAACATGTCTGATCTGGAGATGGTTACTTCTTAGAAGTATCCACGCCTCTTGAAGGAAGAGGAGAGATAGAGGGGAGGAGGATGTAACTCTATGTGTGAAACATGCAATCAGAAGAAATGCCATTGTTCTATGCTTGTCCTGAATGAACAAGGCTGCCTTCCAAGAACTGTTTATGAATCTTAGGTCAAAATAACTCATGGGCTCTAAAGGAGGAAGACTAGTAGCTGGAAGAAGCATGTTATATTTATTTATAAATATTCAAACGTGACAATTTTGATTTGTAGTGTTAATCTCTAAACTTATGAATTTGGACTGGCATCCCATAGAAAAAAATATGGTTATGTTCATGCTTTGGACATTTTTATACCATCTAACTGACTCCTAGTTTGCTATTAAGATTCTTTTAAGTGTATTTTGTATTTTCTTATTACTGAAAATTAGAGTTTTTAAGGCTTCGGTCGTTCTTTTTAATATTTTTTTGACACGCAAGCAAGAGTATAGTAAAAGGGGATTAAGGGAATGCCACCCGTATACGAAACTTGTGCCAAAGGAAGATTAAAAAAAACACACTACAATAAGGATTCACCCCAAAGCAAAAGACTATAAAATCTATTGTATCAAAAATAGATTGTGATCATTTCTCAAATAACTAATTATGCAACCAACTATACAGGTTATGGAGAAAATTCCCTTCAATCTATACAACGAGGACTCGACCCGTCAAAGGATCTCCTATTTTGTTCCACCCATACCAAGCACATCACAGCCAGCCAATCTCTTTTCTGTCTCGTTGACACTTTCCCATATCCCATCAAAACCCCCATCCACCTCCTCAAATACCCAATTAATCTAAAAAAGGAGCAAATAAAACCCTCAACAACTCCCTCGTAAAATCACAATAGACAATGATGTGGGAAGTCAACTCCCCTTCCACCTTGCACAAACAACATTAGTTGGCCAACATGTACTCCTTCCGAATAAGGTTATCAATAGTGAGGATCTTCCTATGAACAACTAACCACTCAGGAAAAAAAAAAAACCTTGGAGGAAGCTCTTGTTGGATAGCTTGATATACATTGTTGGGTCCATTTCCTAACAGTTTAAGATTTTGGAATAATTGGTGACTTAACATGGTATTAAAGCTCTGGTTTCACGAGGTTTTGGGTTCAAGTCTCGTGATATGTGTTTCTTTATTATATTTATTATTATGCCCTATATGTGTATGTGTTGGTATACCTATTTACTTTAGTTTATTTGCCTATCAACGTACGAGATAGGATCGCACGTGAGGGAGAGTGTTGGATAGCTTAATATACATTGTTACGTCCATTTTCTAACAGTTTAAGCTTTTGGAATAATTGGTGACTTAACAGGAACAATGCTCTAATACCATATTAAGTAATCAATAGTCCAATACAGAGAGTTAGCCAACAGTCCCCTCATGTGTGACCCTGTCTCGCATGTGGAGAGGCGAACAAATTGAACAAGTTCACCAACACAGAGAGTACACAATAACAAATATATATTTTCCTGTTATATTTGTTATTGTGCACTATGTGTGTTGGTATACCTGTTCAGTTTAGTCAGTTTGCCTCTTCACGTGCGAGACATGGTCGCACGTGAGGAAAATGTTGAATAGCTTGATGTACATTATTGGGTCTATTTTCTAAGAGTTTAAGCTTTTCGAAAAATTGGTGACTTAACAACTCTCACATTCCACACACTTTTCCACAAAAAGGACACAATTCGGCTCCCCCACCAAGCACATATAGAAGGATTTGGCTGACATGCCCCCATTGTGATCCCCTCTCCATTTCACAATATCCAGTGCACCTTCTCCACATCTATAATTATACAAGACCCCAAAAAGAGTCACTATCTAAATCACCTCCTAATCTTGCACATTCCTTCTCATCTCAATGTTCCAAAAGCACACCTAGAATTCTTCTGAGCATTATTCGCAACAAGCGCGCCCCTGTTCCTAGCCAAAGCAAAAATATTAAGAAACATTGTACCCAAAGTTACATCATTGCACCACACATCTAACTAGAAGCTAACAGGATCTTAGCTCCCTATCTCAAAAGCGGTATGCTTCAAGAACTCATCCTAGATCTTCTTGATTCACTTTTAAACGCACATGCCATAAAAGATAGACGCTTAAGGAGTACCACAATCACCCTTCAAGATTTCATATTTCCATTGACTCCCTCCCTTTTATCTGGATCTGGCTGCCGGGCTCCGGCCAGCACCTATTCCTCTACATGACAAATGTCCACAATCACTTCTACGTAAGGGGATCAGCCTTCTAATGCGGAGGCCCCCTCATTCACAGGAGAGAAACTGTACACTTATTCACCCACCAAGCGATACTTGAAGCTATTCCCCACACCGCCCCATAGGAAATCTCACTATAGCTTCTCTAGCTTGTTAACCATCGACCTGGGAATGCTGTGAACAAACATCAAATAGGTTGGAAGACAGCAGAGGGTGCTTTTAAGGAGGGTAAGTCTACCCTCTTAGATAGGTATTGGCGCTTCCACCCAACCAATCTCTTCTAAAATCTCTGAAGCACCCAATTCGATACCCATGTTGCCTTGAATGACACTCCCAACGGAAAACCAGGTATGTGATTGGAAGTGCCTCGATACAGCAATCGAAGTTACCTACCTCTATATTTGGAACATCACCAACCGGGATGATCTCCGACTTAGCCAAATTAATCTTGAGCCCTGACACTGATTTAAAGCAAAGGGCGCACCAAAAGTAACCCAGCTGACAAGGATAAGAACCAACAAAAACTGATGTGTCATCAGCATGCAACAGGTGAGAGATGGATAGGAAGCCCCTTTCACTGAATTGACCTCGAAACCTGAGGCATTCCATTCTGCACATCAATTTGAATTAATCGACTGAATGCCTCTTATCATCACGATAAACAACAGGGGAAAGAGGGCCCTCCTGCTTCAGTCCTCTTCGACTGGAAAAATAACCTGCTGGAACATTATTTTTAAGGCTTCTTTGTTTGTGTATGCTTTGCCTTATAATAATATCATTTTATGAGTTTACAAGTAGTTCAAAATTGTGGTCGAAACCCTGAAAGAATTTTCTGTTACAGGTTGTTGAATTTCCCTCTCCGCCAAAGACGAAAATGTGTGTATTCCTGACTTCCAACATCAAGTATTCTTCTATTTTGTTGGACGTAAAGCCTTTGCACTTAGAATATGATTCATTTTCCGAAATTAAATATTTTCCTGTCTTGCGCATAAAAAAATCTCAGACGTCAAAGATCTATTTGGTGATGAGAGGTTGGGATATTTTGAATATGCAAAGGAAACAACAGTAAGTGTTGATCATGATTTGCTTTAATGATGTTCATTGTGTTGTCAATTTCTACACTAATGCCACTCTTTGTAGGTAGAAGCACATGATGCTTTTTTGAGTAGTGAATCCACGCTGGTGAAGATGAAGTCTTTTCTTGATGATGCAATCTGCTCCTCATGTGAAGGGATAATGGTCAAATCTCTTGATGTTGATGCCGGATATTCTCCATCAAAGCGTTCTGATTCTTGGTTGAAGGTTTATGATTGGAAGTGGACAAATTTTGAAATTGGTCTATTGAAAGACAATGAACTGACATTACTACTGGCATGTACTCTGCAGGTCAAGCGAGATTATGTGGAAGGCCTTGGTGATTCGCTTGATTTAGTACCAATCGGTGCTTGGCATGGGAATGGGAGAAAAGCAGGATGGTAATACGAAGTCTCTATCATTCTTCTTTGCCTTTGCTCGTCTATTACCAGCTTTCTAGAAAATGTTGCTGATAAACGTAACAAGAATGAGTTTATTCTATTTGTTTCATCCTTATTTTGGGGGTACTTTTGGAGAAAATGAAGTCTCTATTTAACGCAGTACTTAAATAATAATGTGTTACTTTGTTTTGTATGCTACAGAGGTTCCTATTGATGGATTTCATGCCATTGAAACTATTGTTGTGTTTCTCATATCATCTTCAAGATTTTGAAGAATCTTCTCTGGTATTCACCAAACTTTCCAGTTTGTGATGTTGCTTTGTTGTTTCAGGTACAGTCCTTTCCTAGTGGCATGCTATGATGCTGATACTCAGGAATTTCAAAGTGTTTGTCGAGTCATGTCTGGCTTCTCAGACTCTTTCTACATAGAGGTAATTAGTCAGTTACCGATGCTTATGCTATTTTAGAACTTGCTACTCATTTGGTTATCTCAGTGCTGGGTTGGAGACAGTTCAAGTAAAAAAACATGTTAACAGTCATTAATGCTTTCTGTTATGTTGACTCAACTTCTTTGGCAAGTTTATTTAGTTCTTAACTAATCAGATGCTTCTATTTTATGACGTTCATCAAGTATAAAGACGTAGCTTACGGCGCATTATGTTCTGAAACTGGGCACCACGAGAGTGTCTTAAGTGTCTCTCTGCAGTATTTCATAGCAAACCCTGAGATGGGCACCGTGATTACATTTAGAGACTAGGGTTAGGAGAAAACAACATCCAAGAAACATTGGTAAAATCTCAGGACGTTGTTTTCCTTGCATGGCGAGCTTGTTACTTTGCTAATAAGTAATAACTAATTCCGTAGCTTTACCTTGAATGAAAGTATGAACATTCTATACGTATGGAACTTCACTCTTTTCATGCAAATAACCCAATGACGGGGACAACAATTATAATTGTGGCATAGCATAACTTAAATAGTGTTTCCTTTTAAATCTGGCCTTCTTCAAACTATTAAAATTTGAAACTTTAGTTGGTTTAATTTTTTTGACATTTGCACACGAGTCACAGCTCAAAAGATGGAAGGTCTAATCTCTCTATCGTAGAATTGAATGTATTTGCAGTATAACCGGAAGTTTATTGATATGAATTGTGCAGATGAGAGGGTTCTTCTCTGGGAACAAAATTTTATCGAAAAAACCACTATACTATCGAACTGCGGAAGTGCCTGATATGTGGTTTTCTCCAGAGCTTGTCTGGGAGATAAGAGGTGCGGACTTCACAGTATCGCCGGTTCACAAGGCTGCCATTGGTTTAGTTCATCCGTCCCGTGGTATCTCTGTCAGATTTCCAAGGTTCGTTCGCTCTGTAGACGATAGAAAGCCGGAGGAATGTAGCACATCTACAGATATAGCTGAAATGTTTCATTCTCAGACCCGAAAGATGGATGTGAGCATTGAAGACTGAACACAGTTGCTTTTGATTTTGAACATAGATCAGTTTCTTGATTTCTTTTTGCAGTCATGGGCGCAATGTAAACCTACCTCCCCCTCCCCAATCCACACACACAGACACACACACAAAATGTGTATGGTGCCTCGATGGGAGTTGTTGTTGCCCATTTTGTAGCCTTGTAAAGGTGCGGATGCGCTTATCTGATTTTGATTTTCAAGTTATGACCTCTCTCCGTGTGTTGAATGGATGACTAAATCAAAATACCCTGCGTGTTTGTTCCAACTAAATTTATAATAGAATTTAATTATTGAAATGCAAAAGTTAAAAATATTGATTTTTTCTTTTAAAAATAATGTTTTCAAAGTTATTTTGGGCTTAAAAACGAAAAGGAAAGCAGTTGTAATAAATGTGATGAGAATTTTTAATGCAAAGAAGTTGATAATTACTATCAAAATGTATCAACAAACACAAGCATTATGATCCCTTTGATAATAGGTGTCAAAAACAAAGGAAAAATTTCCTTTTATTAATAAAGTTTCACACAGGACTACTGTAAAATGAAATAAAATTCGACCTAGTGCTAAATACTTTTACAGTCCTGTTTGCTAAAGTTCATGTTTTACCGTTTTCTATATTTTAAAAATCTTTATGAATTAAAAAAACATATATAATAATTATAAAACAATTTTTAAAATTTTCTAAATTCTTGTATACAAACAAAAATATATTTTCACTAGTTTCATAAATAAATTTTCATTCATCCTCCACCGCGTATAGCCACGGTCTCCAATAACTATATTTGGTCACAATTTTTGATAATTATTTTCGACCGTTCTCCAATAACTATATTTGGTCACAATTTTTGATAACTATTTTCGACCGTCACATCTGACAACTAATTTTGATCTCCACTACTGCTATTTACGATTATCATCAGTAAACATTTTCAGTCATCACTTTCGATTATTACATTTGACCACAACTTTCAACAATCACCTTCGGCCACAATCGCCAACCACCTCCAAAATATTTAGGTACTAAATATGTTTTTTGTTTTTATTTTTTTATAAAAATAAAATAAAAAATTAGTCTTAACTAGCCTCCGTTTTATTTTTCATATATCATAAAAAATTTTAACGTGCAAGGTTCAATTTTAACGCGCGAAGTTTAGTTGGACCATTAAACAGATAAATTTATCTGTGCATTTTTTATAATATACAGATAAATTTATCTATCTTGCATAAATAAGTATACAGATAAATTTATCTGTATAAAGAATATTGTGTCTTTTCAAAACACATATAAAGCACACAGATAAATTTATCTGTCTTGCATAAATAAACAGACAAATAAATTTATTTGTATAAAAAACACTGCCTTTTTAAAACACTTATAAATTAAACAGATAAATTTATCTGTCTTATATAAATAAGCAAACAGATAAATTTATCTGTTAAATTATGCTTGTTTCACTAAACAGACTAACATTTGTCAATATTAGAAATGAACAGATAAATTTATCTTTTTAACAAATTGTGTTTATTTCACGAAACAGATAAATTAATCTGTTACTCGTGCTTATTTGACTTAACAGATAAATTTATCTGTCTAATATTTGTAAATGTTAAAAAAAAATAACAGATAAATTTATTTGTATGCATTACATATAAATTTATTTTTTGTGTTAAATTTATGTGTTGTAAATGATTAAAACTTGCACATTAAAAATTTTATTGATAAATTTTATGCGTTAAAATTTATTTTTTTAAACTTTTAACTAAAAGCTTTAAAATAAAAACATTTTTTGTTCGCCAACCACCCTCAAAATATCTAAGTGCTAAATATGTTTTTATTTTTATTTTTGTAATGAAAAACAAAAGCTATAAACATTACCAAACACATTTGTTTTACGTTTTACCATCTATTCATATAAATTATGCGTCCCACCTTCTAGGAACCCACAGTTTATACCAGAGAGAGTACAAGACATAAAAATAGAATTTGAAATATATACAGTTTATTCAAATTTGATTGGTACAAGCTCATGCTTCATTGGCTCGTGAGAAGTAAATATGTGAATATTGAACACATTTTGACCAGCATACAGTGTTTCTGATGAAAAACTCGAACTAAACATTACTTCCCTAAGTGATTTCCCAACAGTAATAGCATCCCATAACAGCAAATTTCCAAATAAAAACGCAAATATTGTGTTGCAAAGAACAAAATTGTCCCCAAACAGGAGAGGGGAGGATGCTACAATAAAATTATGAACCCAAATCGGGGGAAAAAATTAATCCAGTGTTGCAGGTTATTGCCAAACATCTCTTAGCAGGTAAGAGGAAGCTATTTCTTTTTTGTTCAGTTTCTTGGTACCATATTTAGGATCACAGCACACAATGCAACAAGCTCACATGCTTTATTTCTCATTTTTACGCCTTTTCTTGGCCGGACTCTTTGTTGATTGTCTGGCTTTATCCAATTTTGAATTGTTTCCCATTTTCTGCAGTGCACGCAAAAAAAAAAAACGGAAAAAAATGATTTAGGCTTTATATACTCTTGGAGCAAAATACATAATGGATCACTCGGTAAGATGTCATATTTACCTTCTTTAACCTCTTATTCTGTCTCTGCCGTCTTTTATGTTTTTTGCTCAAGTCTGATGAAATCTGGTATAATCAGAACAGAGAAATTAATTCACATATGAAGACAACAGAACCTACAATACTTGTTCATTTCTATAGCAGACGAACCAACCGGTGTAGCAGCCACAAATCGAGCATGCCTCTCCGCGTGAGTCTCCCCGTCTTCCTCAATTTCTCCATTACTATTGAGCATGAACTTCAGCCTCCCTTCACTAAGTAACTTTTCAGATCGGGCGTGCCTCTATTATAATAAGAACATCAAAGAGCCTTAATCAGATAAGATATTGAAAATATATGATCAAGTGGGGATAATTGCCTCCTCCCACCCAATCACTTTTCTCTTCGTTTCAAGAAAGTCTTGACTGAGGCTCAGCAAAGGGGTTCAGAACATCATTCTGCAATTGCCATTGTTGAAATTAAAAAAATAAAAAAAAATTGGCTTCAAGAACGGAAGATTCTAAGTTCCTTCCATATATGTACTATAAACAGAACGCATTTTTAAGTTATCCACAGATCAGAAGCAGTTTACTGTCTACACATTTTTGGCCCTAGAATCAGAACCAATATAGCAATTAGACAGGTCAGATGAGAAGAAACAGATGTCACCAAGAACATGCTCAATTTGTCCAAGATACTTGAGAAGCAAAAATAACTTGGTAAAAGGTTTGATCAGTTGATGGGCATCATTTTGCTTTGCAATATAGACAATAAGTTCATCTGGGGTGGTTTTCCAAAAACAAATTTCAATCAGAGGTTGCAAATAACCTTGGTTATTTCTTTTAATCTAGCAGATTTAAACCAGTTATTAAGACAGGAAAATAAATAGACACCAACCATAGAGAAAGCCCAGGATTTACAAGCAGAACCCTATTACAATAAAAATATAAAAAAAAACCATAAAGGCAAAAACAAAACACCTTTGGTACCCAAAGTTCGTATAATATTGCCAATATCTAGATGACAAGATCCTACACTCTGTACAACAAAAGGAGGTTCTGTAGCTCTGACCTTCGACACCGTGCCAACTTGCCAATTTTCACTAGGCGCGTCACCTACACAAACAATATCTTCAAGTATAACAGGCAATATGATCATGTGCGTGCCCCAAATCTATCTGTTGTATGAGCTATTGAGCTAAGCTCAATCTCACAACTCACGACAGATCTAGTTCCACCGCAAAGATCACGAAGACCTTTGCAAGCCCTCTCAAGAAAATTAGAAATTATGATGAAAAGATTATATGAAGCTCTCTTAGGTTTGAGGAGGAACGCTTAGGATTGGGAGCTGGACAATTACCATCTTTTTTAGGTCTTATGTACAACAACAAAGGAAGGGATAGGGTTGGATCGAGTTAAGTGGGGAGGGGGCCTCAGGGGCAGGTTCACAGTCAAGTCTTTTTATGGGTACCTAATAGAGGGCCAGGGTGCACTGCTTCCCTGGAGGAGTGTTTGGAAAGTGGATGCTCCCTCGAATGTTGCTTTTGTGTGGCCTGCGGTGCATGAACAAATTCTTACTCTTGATAATCTAACCCACAAAAAACATGTACTAACAAATTGGTGTGGTGTTGCCTTTGTAAGAAAGGGGGAAAGTCTGTTGCCCATCTTCTTATTCCTAGTGTCTTTAGGAGGGAGTTGTGGGGTTTTGTTTTGCTGCCTTTTCAATTGATTAGGTGTTTGAGGAAGGAGGTTATGGGGGTTTTGATCGAATGAAGAGGGAGGAGGGTACCAAGGTATAGGGGGGCAGCTTCACGGTTGGCTCCCCTGTGTCTAATGTGGCTGTTGTGGATGGAACGTAATAGAAAATCTTTCGATGGGACTGAGCTCCTTTCATACAGGTTGAAGGGTGTCTTGGAATTTTGTATAGCTGGATTTCTAATGGAGATTTTATTGAATCCCTCTCTTTGATACAGTAAATTTTATTGAATCCCGCTCTTTGGAATGATTTTTGTGTAGATGTTTTTTTCCGAGCTTCCTATGTGGTTCATTTGTATTCATTTGGATTTTCCTTTTCTACAAGAGAACCAAAATCAAATGAGTTTTGATCCATGTGAACAAGAGAACTAAATCAAACAAATTTTGATCAAATAAACTAATGCTTTGAGTACGAGCATCACACGCTCAAACAGATCACTAACATTTTCAAATGGAAATTGAAAATGAAGAGTATACACAGTTTGGCCTGCGCCAAAACGGAGCATCCACGCATTTCAATAGACTCAATACACGTTCAAAACATTCCATTTCAAACGCATTATTTTAATTTCTAAAACAAGTATGTTTGAACACAAGGTGTGACATACCAATCGAAAGACAAATCTGAATCAACGAAATGCACTAATTTGAAAATCAACTCTAATGTACTAAAGTCAAGCCCATTAAATTACTTCAGTCAATGATCGAAAAATAAATTATCAAAGGCCATGAATTCAATAAAGAACAAACCCAACTAAGCTTAAGATAAAACTAACATAAACAATGAAAATGCAATGCATGAGTCTTAGTTTTCAAATAAAAAATAAAAAAATCACTCTTTTTGAGCCTCCATCCTCCAGGGAACTTTGCTCACAAGACTCAACTGTGCTAGACCCAAACAAACACATACTCTTCGGAATAAACCCTAAAACCCTGAAGGCCTAAACCTTAAACCCTAAGCCACGAATTATATGTTTGTAACAATAGGGACATAATTTTATCAATTCCAATCGATTAGGCATGTTGTGTCAATTCTTTTGACCAATATATCTGAAAATGCCCGTTGACACCTTATTAACATTAACACCATTTCGAGCACAACCAGTACATTCCAAAATAACCGTTACTCAAATATACTTACCATTTTCCATGAACCTCCCTTCACAATTAGCTATCAAATTGTCCAAGGTTAATATTTCATCAAGAACTGCATTCAACAGCCTCAAGATGAGGTCAGTTTCTTAAGAGCGTAGCTGGGCAAATAATTATATATTTCATTGTCTCTATCTCTCTCACATGCACATGCAGTTACACATTTTCAGAATTCAGACACACAAACTCACACACGTTGACAATTTCATTAGATGATTTGTTAGAAAATATGCAACAATTAAAAGATATAAATTGATACTTATATGGTCAGCAAAGAAAAGAGAACCGAGGGCCCTCGCATCGCAGCATAAAATGTAAGACTTCAGAGTGAAGTCATGGGATAGGGTTTTTGCTGACATCAATTATACAGAGTATTTGGAATGCTAATTTGGTTTTGAATGGAGCAAGAAAAAACAATATGCAAAAGTTTACCTTGGATTTTAGGTGAGTCTTCAAAGTCTCCTCTGTCAAGCAAACAATTCTTGGACAAAGCCTGCACTTGAAAACTGATTTATATTTCAAGATACAACCTATATCAGATGTAGTTGAATCCTTTTCAGCATCGCTGTTACTAGGCGAACGCCTTCTAATAACACTTTGTCCATCTAGTCCAGTTCTAATGTCATCATCATTTGTTAGTAAACCTGCCAATGTTTACACTGTTACGCATCAGAATATTGAACTTAACAGGAGTTATGGCAATGTATGACGTAAACATTCATTATAAATGATGTAGCCTAAACAAAGATGGGTTATTATGGTGTAATGCATTAAACAGTCCAATGGTGGTTCTCTCATATGGACAGGAAAATAGAAGGCATATAGTCATTCTAATTTTTAAGTAGTGTCAATTACAGAACCTCCCTTGGGGTAAGAAAAAAATAGAGCAAGCACCAAACTTCTAAGGAAACTACACCATGTTCCCTTGAAACAAAAAAAAACTCGTAACACTTGTACCATCCAGTTAGTCATCCGTTGGTTAACTTAACAGAAAATGGTAACACCATCATTTTTTCACCAAAATGCACCTTAAATTAAATAAACTTAAACTTGTAGTTTAAATTATACCTTAGGAAGGAAAAAGTACAAAACAGGAAAAACAAGATCTCAAGCTCTCAAGCTCTCAACTTCTGGCCCAAAATTAGCAATTACACTGTAAAACAATTGGACATTGTGGCTACCGCCTCCACTTCTGCCATTATCAACCAACTTCACTCTCTCTCTCTCACACACACACACACACACACACACAGAGGACAAAGTTGCATAACAAAATCAAAAGATGGGATTAATCAAAGTAACACCATCAGATACACTCCCAACACCCACCATCAAACACAAGCTACCCAATGCCACCAGCAAAATCAAAGAGGCCATGAAGGATTGTGAGTTAAAGACCAAAGACCCAACATCCAACCACTGGACACTCACCATCGAAAGACCAGCCGACAACCACCATGGTGAATAAACATGAATCAAAGAGATGCAGGTGAAGGCCCACCACTTGATGAAGGAAAAATCACCACCTGTCGCCATTGAACCCCACCAATATCCTGGACCGAAGACGACAACGCTCAAGCAATTCCAGTCGTTCCTCCAGTAAATCAGAGAACCCGTCTCGTATTCGACGCAATCAAAATTGACTCTCCAGAAATAGAACTCTCCTTGCTTAATTGCTCTAAAATTTCTAGGCGCAATTAGGATGCTTAATTGCTCTAAAATTTCTAGGCGCAATTAGGAATTTCAATCTGAGATGGTGGAATGGTGTGTGTGTGTATGCGCGCGCGAGAGAGAGAGAGAGAGAGAGAGAGAAAGAGAGGGCAATGGGTCAAAGATAGGTGTGCGGGACTGCAGGCAATGGTGGCAAAGGCCTGTACACAGCAATTGAGGATGTAATAGTGTGGCGGCGAAGATGTGGAAGTGCAGTGGTGGCGGGGGTGAAAGGGTAGTGACGACAATGCGGAGGTGCTCGATGATGACTGGGGTTGAGAAGTAACTATTGAATGATAGGTAAAGGGGGTTAAGGGAGATGAGGGAGAAGAGAGCGTGACGGCATGCAAGTAGTGGCAGTATTACCGAAGATGATGGCAAAAAGGTAGGAGGCGGTGGAGGGAGGTGGCAGAGGGAAAGAAAGGGGTGTGGGGTATTAGAGGCGGTGTTTATGGCGTTGGTGGCTGATGAAGGTGTTGTTGGATGCTAGAGGCAGCCTTGATGGTGTCGGTTGTTGGCAGAGATAGAACTGGTGGCACTTATAGATTGGGAGGCGGCACTGATGGTGCTTGTCGATGGAAGAGCCAATGCTTGGTGGTCGAGGCAGTTCTGATGGTGCTAGTAGATGCAGCACCGGTGACTGGTAGAGGCAATTTTTTTAGGCCAATGCGAAGATTGTGGCAGGGAGAGGAATGGGGAGGTGCACTAGAGAGAGAGAGTTGAAGATTGTGGTAGGGAGAGGAATGGGGAGAAGCACTAGAGAGAGAGAGAGAGAGAGAGAGAGAGATATGAGGAGTCGATGGATGCGGAGAGATGCCCTACCTAGTGTAAAAAGAGAAAAATGGGAGTAAACGATATAATACCATTTGAGGGTAGAATGGTCAATTTGATCAAGCTGGTATCTCTGTTAAATTAAAGGGGATGCGAGTGTAATTTTCTCATAAGTGTGTTGCTTGTATTTTCTTCATACCCTAAGAGAGATTGGTGTAATTGACCCTTTTAAGAATCATGCAAGTCAATAGCAGCGAAATTACAATTCAAGTTTGTAAAAAGAAAAAGAAAGACGTAATATTTCCTTGTTATTCATTAATTGCATGTTGAGATGTCGCGTGGAAAATCTCAAATAAAACCATGTGGACCTATGAAGTACGATACGACAATGGTGCTACAATAGAGCAATAAATCATGTATGATCTCATTAAACATAAATGTGCATCAAGTAAATACAAATGGTCAATGAAGGTATTCCCACCCAAATGGATATACCTACAAAAAGAAAAAAAAATGCACATCCCGAACCTGAAAGGGATAGGTAGATTGAAAAGGAAAAAGATGCAATGATGAATACACAAGAGAATAAGACGAAGAATTGCGATCTATGACCACTTGAGTTTTCAATAGACAACCTGTTCAAGCCATCTCATTGATGTTCATCACTCCTCACAACTCTCGATAAATGGCCTTTTTTTTCATGTTTAGGTAGGTAAGACCGCTCCTATCGTTCAAGGCAGATAAGGGTTGGCACATAGGGGCGGGTTGGCTATTCATGAGAGGGAGGCACCATCACACTGTCTCGAAGGCAAGTTAAGTCAAGTGTCAAGTCAGGATAGTACATTAAGGAGATGGAAAATCCATGGGGGTTGAAGCAGCAATTATCGCATTAGCCGACCACCATCAAAATGAATCCCCTTACCATAAATATTGCCGCCCTTTACACTTTAAAGCTGGAAAAAAAAGGTATATTCCCCACTCTTATCCTAAGTCCATTATAAGCAATTAATTACAATCGATGCGGTGGATCCTTGGCTTTGAACAGATATCTCTGCCAATTGAGTCCCATCCAACTGGTAACGACGGAATTTACTGCTCACCTGACCTTAGGAAGGTGAGGGATACAACATGCTTGGGTGTTATGGAAGTGATAGATTATTCACTCGTGACTAGGAATGTGCTCAGTAACATTTTCAATTGTCACCACTTGGCCTCTCTTGCTACCACGGTAGCACCTAGTGTGGTCAGCACCAATGGTGTTCAGGCAACGAAGCTTATACTCATTCACATTGGTTCATTCTACTATGTCTTGGGTCTTTTTCTCTTTTAATAGAACAAGAAGCCACTCTTTTTTTAGGTTCTACAACATCCACCATAGTCCATGGAAGAAGAAGCCACTCATTGTTTTTTTTGGTCTTTTTAATGAGAACCCCAAGTAGTCATTCTTTTGAGCTATGAATTACACAAGAAATTAGGGCTTCATATTTTTGTAAGGCGTATTAAAGAGGAAACTTCGTTAAACTGAGATAGTCTTATTGACCATGATGTCAATCATCCAAATTTGGCTGAAATAGATTCGATTAGATCAAGCTGAGTTATTAACACGATTGCTGCGTAAATAGAGCAAGAATCAAATACTCAACTATTAAAACATTGTAATACAAAGGATAAAAATATCAAATTACTTTTGGGTTTTTTTATTAAGAAAATGTCACAAAAAATTTCACCAAATTGAGTGTTTAGTATAAAAGTATAGATCAGTTAGTAATTATGATACATCAATTAGTATATCTATGTTTGAGGTCTTCAAATATCTTTTCTATTGATGCTATCAAGGGATTCATTTACACAACATATTTATATGAAATTATGAGACTCAATAAAATACATAATAAATTTTGATTCAGTGAACTTTATTGTTTTAAAACATTTTTAATTGACGCTGTCAAGAAAGAAATTTTATTTAACCAAATTCTGTAAATACTTCTAGATAAATATAAAAGTTTGGATGTACAATACGTAAGTTAATTTATCAATGGATGTCATCATTATTAAGGTTTTCACTCCTTAAATTGTATATGTAGGTACAAATATCTGTGTGTTTATTTGGTGCGTGTGCATGCATTGACAAAGCAACATCCACCATAGTCCATAGAAGAAGTCACTCATTGTTTTTTTGGTCTTTTTAATGAGAACCCCAAGTAGTCATTCTTTTGAGCTATGAATTACACATGAAATTGGTACTTCATATTTTTGTAAGGTGTGTTAAAAAGGAAACTTCATCAAATTCAGATAGTCTTATTGACCATGATGTCAATCATTCAAATTTGGCTGAAATAGATTCGGTTAGATCAACTTGGCTACTAACATGATTGCTACGTAAATAGAGTGAGAATCAAATACTCAACTATTAAAACATTGTATTTTGGAGCAATTTCTTCTACTTTTTTCAGCAAAAAGGTAGTCATAACAATTGAAAATCTCATTCTTGGGTAAATCTTGATTAACAAAATTCACCCTTGAACATTTCTTTAGATCTAAAACATTTAGGCACTCTTTTCTCCTTTTAACGGATAACGGTTTGCATTGTTCATCCATTTTTTGATCATTTGTTCATCTACGGTCACTAACAACCGAAAATTGTGGATATATATGAGTAAACATTTATTATCAAGATTTAGAACACAAGATTCTAGATTTACAAGAATTTTGGTATTTTTTGGCTTTTGAAAATGCAAAAATGTCTTCTGTTTTTTGTTACAAACAAATTAAATCAATGCAAAAAAAATTTAAAATCTTTAAATCTTCGTTACTTTAGGTTTAATTCATATATCTACTATTGTATTATTTTTTTGCTATTTATTAAAACTCTAAAAACAAAGTAAGATTAGAATCTTAGAATATTGGTTGTCTTATGTTATATTTGTATATTTATGATGTATTATTTAAAAAATATATTTCTAAAACTATTATAAAAATTAGGGCATACGTTGGATCAATATCTAAAATGTGAACAAAATTCACCAAAACTATTTTGAACTCTAATAAAATTGATTTTAGAATAAAAATACACGTATCGATTAAATTTTAGTGATATGCACAAAAAAGAAGAAAATTCACGACTCCAATTACTGTCTCGAAACCGCATCACTATCACCGTTTTCATTACGGCCACCGCTACCACTATTTGGAACTATGTAGAAAGGTGTTAGCACCTAACTCTTTGAAACTATGTAGAAAGAAAGGGATGCTACTACGGGATGGATTTTTTGACAGAGAGAAATCATGTATGTTTTGTCGATTTCTTCTCTGACTTCGGCGGATGGGAACCGATTTTTGAAAATAGGAAACTTTATAAGTGCACATCAAATATAGACGAACTTTGTCGCAAACTGGCAAGCTTGGACAACTTTAAATGATTAGCATCAAGGTGCCGGTGAGGAGACGACTGTGGTGAGCTTTTCAACTTAAATTGAAATATTCGACATCTTGTTGCGACTGAAATGGACTACTCATGGTTGTCATTTGGTGTTATATAGGCCTTCCTGCAAGAAGTTACTATTTCATGCAATAGCGATGAGTAAGATGATCAAAACAACTCTTTCAACCTAAACAAAAGTCATGTTCAACGTAAAGTAGGTCGTTCTAAGTGAAATGGATTGCTTGCAGTGGTCACTCGAAGTTATGTTTGTCCTCACACAAGAATTTATTATCTCAATCAATGACGACAGACTTTTGATTAAAGGCGATCAAAACATTTTTTTAAATCCGAAATCAGGTCACATTGATGTAAAGTAAGTCATTCTGAGTCTAGTAGCCCGGTCGTAGGTTTGAGACTTTGAAAAGGTCCTCATGCAAAACATTATTATTTCATGCAATAGAGGCATACTTCCGGCAGTCAAAGGCAATCAAGACAATTCTTTTATCCAAAACAGAGATCACATACGAGGTAAAGTCGATCGTTATGAGTCAGGTAGACTACTCAATACGTCTATGAGAGTTTGAAAAGGTCCTCATCCAATAAATTATCATTTTCATGCAACGACAACAGAGTTTGGATTGAGTAGAGAGAAAGGGATAGAGATGCGTATAGCGAACGCTTTAGGACTCTTAGAAATGCATAGTGAATACTTCTTGGAAAGGTGGGACCAAAATGTGTCAACAGGTTCTGTGTGCTAGTGCTGGAACTATTCCGTTGATTGTTTCTACACATCCAAAGACGGCTACTAACACAACATTATAGTGCCAAAACAATAAAAATAAAAACATATTGAGATTTGTGTTCCAGGATAGGTACGGGCAGCAATACCACCAGCTTCTTCTTTGGGACCACCAAACAATAAGCAATTATGACTCATTTTGAGGTAGCCATCCTTCGCTTTAGATGTTGAGATGCTATCTATTACCAACCCTTTGTTAATGTTCTACTATTCAGAAGTAACAAGAGAATTGAATTATTCGTGGTTTATAACCAGTAACTTGTAATTGATTCACCTTTTTCATTGTCCAAATTTAAATCCTATTGCTGAGAAACAGTTTTAAGATATTGACGAATTCAATACTTGTGAATGTATTGCATTTTTGTCACATCGGACACCAATACACCAGAAATCCACATGAAACCAGATAAAACTTTCAAGACAACTTTATGTAGGCAAAAGAGCATTAGACAAACAGGTCTAAATCGTGGTATATCACACACAGTCTAATTAATATAATTTAGAAATGAGCAAAGGCATCTTGCTTGCTGAATCTCAACAAAAGATAGTGCAGAAGTTATGAATCAAATCTTACCTGATGAGTCAACATCAACTTCATTTGCTGAGCTACCCTCACTTTCATATCCTGGCAAACACATTATTCAGTAAGAGTTTTTGTTCCCTTTTTTACTCTGTGTGCTTGTTAAGATAATGAAGAAATCCACAAGACCACATTGCTCAAACCTGAAATAATCTACATCCCATTATGTTGAAAGAAGTGAAGAGTACCATTTCCCAGATCATTTCTGGTGATGATCATAATGTAACTGAGTTTTGCAGGAAATGAAATGGTTGCTGACATCAGAAAATTTAAAACCTCCACGTCGCGGGCGCGGGGGGTATGTTCATTGTTTCATTGGAAATGATATTGAACATTAATGTAATAACAGGAGAGACATTACAAAAACCTCTAGAAAGACTCCATTGTGTGCATCCACCAAAAAAGCAAGAAAAATATGATGGTAGACAGCAGGGGAAAAAAAAGCAAGGATAAACAAACCAGAGGAAGAAGATAAAGTTTCGCATTGGTCTCTAAATTGTGCAGTAGCAGAAGCATCTTCTGCCTCTGTTTCTTCTGTAGCTTCTGCCTCTAGTTCAGAGTCCGAAGAAGAGGAAGAAGAGTCAGAGGCATCGTCTTCATCGTCGTGTTCAAGCCTGTAGAATCGCCTCTTTATCATTTCTGTAAATTCAGCTGGAGGAAAACAAAAATGGGGGTGAAAACCCGGGCACTAAATGGGTTTCCTTGCAACGATTGAACAATTTGATCAAATTCACATAATCTTGTATAAATATCATCTTTTGCTTTCCCTAAGCCCAGAAAACTAAAATGTTGGCCAGAATGCTAAAATATCTGCCACCGGTGAAACCAATTTCTCATGAAAACTCAAGCTAAACCCAATTAAATAATAGAAGTATCGGCAAAAAACCGAAAGAAATAGAACTAAGAATCAACGAAGTTTGTGCTGGTAAAGCGTTCACACATTAATAGGATCGATGAACATATACGTGTATATTGGAAATTAGTCCATCAATCGAAATTATATGCCCTGGTACGTAACACCCAAGGGTTTATCAATTAAAACGAAACGTTCGTCGGAATCTTCCTTGTACAATAAGCAGCAAAGTGCTGTATGTGAAAGACAGATAGAAATATAGATATAAATATATGTATATCTATAGACGAGTGTGCAGAGAGAGCGAGAGAGTAGAGTAACCTGAAGAAGTGTAATGGCCGACCAGGCGGTTGAGATTCGCGAAGCAGCGGGGAAGGGTTTTCTTTGAGAAAGGACCTTTGTTGAAACGCTAGGGTTTCATTAGGTCGGGACTGGATGAAGTTCTGGGTAACCCGAACCATTTATCATTAAGGGTCGGGAGCGGGTCTCACCCGCTTGGAACGGGCCAACCCGTGAAAAAAGTCACCCGCTCGAAAAAAAAAAAAAAGGTAATGTTTTTGGCACTTTCCTTCTCGGTCTCTTTCGCCGGTGCCGTCTCCCGCTGCCATCGACTCCAACCGCCACTGTTCTATGCCGTCGTCCTTAGCCGTCGTCGGTAAACTCCTTCCGCTCTCATGCTTAATGGCACTCCCATTAAGCTTTTATATTCATCGACTTGTGAATTTTGTGAATATGTATAAATATATGTATTGGTGTATTCTTTATATTCATGGATTTATTTTGGATATATAAAAATTGAAAATTAAAAATTAAAAATTGAAAATGATATTTTGGTTACATTGGACAAATTGACAAGTTTTAATATAAAGAAAAATTTAAAGATTAATAATTTTTTTAGACTTCATAAAAGATTTTAGTAGTATAATTTTTATTTTAAAAAATTTACTTCTATCAAGTTTAGAATAATTATATTATGGTTAATTTATTTTTATTTAAGAGTTAATTTTTGTTTATTTTAGACAAGTGAAAAAATTCAAATGATACATTATCAAGTCATCATAACTGTTGTGAATGAAAAGTGATGTATCTTTATTTAACTAATGTTTTAATTTTATGAACTGATAAATGTATCCTTTATAGTATGTGACTAAAACTATGAAAAAAAATTATTACAAAATTAAAACTTTATTATTAATTAATAATAAGATTTATATTAAAATTAATCTAATATTTACTTCTGTTGATAGTTTGTATTGATTTTTTCATACTAACATAGTACTCTTTTGTTGGGCTTGAAATTAACTTAACTTGAATTTCACTTTTGAGTGCAAGTGACACAAAAGTATTTTTAATATGTGTGTGATGCCTAGATGAAAGAATATCAATGAAAAATTTAGGGTGCACGTGACACTGAATTTTGCTCTAAGAATATTAATGAAAGTATGCTTTTTCTTTGCAAAAGAATGTGTGAATGTAACCCAATTATGGAACAGTATATTATCAAATTATGATGATTTGATTATCTTAGAGTCAATGTTAATGTTTTTCTTTTATAAACAATAAAATAAAATTATTATTTAAAGTTTTGTTAGTAAATTAAAATAAAATCTCTCATGCTCGACTTTTTTTCGCGTATGGTTTGGCTTTTTGTAGATATATTTTAATCACATTACGTAGTTTGATCACGGTAAATATATTTGAAAAAAAATAGTTTAATCACTATAGAAATGAAGTTTTACTTTTAGATAGGTTCTTTATTTTTCACGATCGGT
Organism: Heliamphora exappendiculata; assembly: GCA_034768845.1. NCBI lineage: Eukaryota > Viridiplantae > Streptophyta > Magnoliopsida > Ericales > Sarraceniaceae > Heliamphora > Heliamphora exappendiculata. Next base: position 6,189,890 of record JAOTRH010000002.1, read on the forward strand.
TTTCTTAGGAACAATACTAAGTAATAGGTCGATTCCTTGGTGATGCATATGTTCTTGCCAAAAATTATAGTGAGTATAAATTTTCTGTCTTTATATTATTGGCATATTCATAAGCCAATTGATTTTGTCAGTGGGTTATTAGTTTTTTAGTTATTTAATAGTATGGTTTTGGGAATGAGTTGCATAGTCTTAGTTGCAATAAAGTTATTAGCTTCCTCACAGATCTCTAGGCTAACTAATTCTATTTTTAATTTATTTAAGCTACATTACTCAACTGTGGTATCTTTGTACATAGAAGTTGAACAGTGGTACCATGTTACTGATTGAGGAGTTCTAAAAATTATGATTGAAACAATAAAGTGAAAGAAGCTTTTTCTGTTTTTTTCTTTTATTTTCTGTGTTAGGAAAATGAGAAGAAAATCAAGAGATGAGTATAAAAAAAAACATTTTTTTGATCGGTAACACAAAGAAAATAAGCTTGTATTAGACCTTTCATTTTCTTTTTCTTTTGACAAATCTAAAATTTGAATGTAGCAAAAATGTGTACTCATTATAAGAACTAAGCCCAAGTGTGTATTATACCAATGGAACATTTGGGTATTATACCATTATTGTGTTTGGACTAAGAATTTTACTATTATAAAAATCGTAAAAAATCTCAATTATAAACTAATATTAAAAGTGTACCATCTTGGTTATCAGAGTGTGATTAAAAGATTTAAAAAATAATCTCGATTATTAACTGAGATTAAATCAATTAAAAATTGAGATGGTATACTTTTAATCTCGGTTAGTAAGCGAAATAAAAACATAAAATAATATCAGTTATTAACCAATATAAAAAGCAATGAAAAATTGAGATGAAATATTTTTAATCTCAATTATTAAGTGAGATGAAAACACAAAAATAATCTCGGTTAATAACCAAGATAAAAAGGCAACAAAAACCGAGATTGTATACTTTTAATCTCAGTTAATAAACGAGATGAAAACTATTAGGAAATTAGACCTCTAATTTACTTCTTTTTTATTTGACAAATCTATGAAAAATTATTAATATCTCATTTTTTAATAATTTAACACTTGTTCTTGTGAATTTGATATAATAAATTGCAATGACTTAAATAATGCAAGAAAATAATCTAAAAATGACAAAATACTACAACCGATATCAGACCGCTCGAGTGGTCAATCAGGCGGTCAAGAAGGCCTCTCGATTTCTGCGACTGTACTGTAAAAATACTGCAAAGTTGGCTTTACCGCTCGAGCAATGAGCAGACCGCTTGATCGATCCTGTATGTGAGCCTCTCTTAATTCAGCTAGAATTTTGTAATTTTTGTCTAAGATTGAGACTCTTAGGATTTTGTGATTGTGTTATAAAAGGAGCTGCAAGGATTTTATGTTAGATGGCCTCCTTGTAATGTTAAAAACCATAACCACCATAGGTGTCTCTCTATTGATTGAAAAGCTCACAAGTCATATAAACGTCAAATTGAAGAATATATTTATAGTTTTTTTATTCAACTCGTTTAGTGATTATATAACTTTGCACATTTAAAAATATCATCGAGCAAATAAAACCTTCAACATTCTATATAAGTTAATGGAGTCTTTTAAGTGAATTTTCAATGGTTGAAGTTTGGTGGTAAATTCCGTTAGCAGTCTAAGTTCGGTAATAGATTCTAGTTGTAGTCAAGCACAATTTAGTATACGTGAATTTGGCAAAAATAAAATTACTACCATAGATTATAAATTCAACGGAGGTTGTAAAATTTCTTGCAACGAAAAACAATTTATAGTGCTTGATTTCCTTAGACCTAGAATGGTCTCGTAATTTTACCCGAATTAGAAAGATAAAAATCCTCGTATCGTGTAGTTTTATTTTTGCTTATGTGATTGTTTATTATTTATAATTAGCTTTGTTAGCTTGATTTGAAATATCAATTAGTACAAATCAAACGATAAACGAAAATTTTCAAAAATATTGAAAAATTGAGATCTGATATACTTTTAGTCTCGATTAATAACTGATATGAAAACCTAGATAATTAGTTTTTTTAATACAATTTGTTCTTGATGAATCTAGCTAGCTATCAGTACATGTTTTAATTAGTTAAAAACATATGTACTACTACCTAAGTTTTTAATCATAACATCAATAATACAACTATACATTTCAAATTTCAAATTCAATATATCAAAACAGTTCAAAAAGGCAAAATATATCAAAATAACTATAACGAAAATAGCTCAAATTCAATCTTAAATCTCAAAGCATTGCACAATTTTTCCAAATAGTTCTAACCAAAAAAGCTCAAAACATTTTAAAACAACCTTGCTTCATGAATATATCATCTCTTCCTTAAATTCAATATAAAAACAATACTATAGTTCAAAATTACTCATCTCAAATTCTTCAATCTAGAAATAATTAGCTTAAATCCATCAATTTCAAAACAATCTCTGATTCATCAATCTCACTACAACTAGAATTCATCTCACTACAACCCCAAATCAATTTATGCTCTTTGATGCTACCTTGTTCTTCCCATACCTGCAATAGTGTTAAACACACAATTTCAAGTCTAAATGAACTTTATGACTAAGGCAAATTCAACACTAAGGATAACATGAACAAATCCAACCCTAACATACCAACTTACAAAATTAATAATAATAATCAAAGCGAAATAATCACATGCAATTGAATGATCTCGATTAAAAAATAAAACTCACATCTCTAGTTGCAGAGTAGTTTGGAATCACATATTTCTTAAAACAAAAATAATCCACTCAACTCGTACTTCATCAAGTTCAGTTTCTGTATACGTCTGTTTTCCATTGAACTACAAGAGATCATTTAAAAATAAATTAACTAATAATATTTCTAATAAAACAATAAATAATACTAAAAAGTAAAATTGATCTTACATTTTGTCTATCTAAAATGTTTCGATCTCTAATCAAGTCTTTCATGTATCTCATCACATAAAACCCACATTCTACATTAGAGCGTTGTTGGGGGCACTACATACAAAGATATTGATTTTTAAAAAAATTAATAATTACCACCAAGACCAAAAAAAAATAAATAGAACAACATTTATACCTGAATCACTTTCCAAACTAGACTTGTTCTCATCTTTTTGTTGGTTGTCTCGTAAATTTTGAGTCCCCTTTAGCAAAAAAAAATATTTTAAAACATTAACAAATAAAAGAAGAAGACGTAACTGTTATGCACAAAAATCTTCAAACTTACGTGTTTATTAGAATTTCAAGACTTGGGTTGATTTCATTGTTGAGTGAATCAAGATAGTACACAGTCATCAATGATGGATCGATGACTAATAATATCCAATGGCACCTAAAATTGACAAGTACACATACAAGCTCAAATAGTTTAAATGTAAGAAATAATATATAGAAGTAAGATAGTTACCCAATATTATGCGGAACAATAAGTAGTTGGTTATTCTTGATATCATCTAATCTCTTAGCAAGCAATGCAGATTTTGAACTTGTACCGGACTTGGTTCTCCCACTAATGGCATAGGGGTTCATAAATAGAAAGTTTCTCTCTAAATTGGAAGCTTCAATAACCTGCTGGAGATGACTAATAAATAAGAAAATTAATTATTAGTAAAACAGGCATAGTAATTTAGGAAATCATGAGAACTTCAACAACTAAAACATGTAACACTAATTAATCTCACCTAATATACAGCATTATGCATGTTACAGATAATTCTGCCATCTGACACATGTACTCCATGTCCACTCTTTGAAGTTGAATATTAATTTCGTCACCGAATATACCTTTTTCCACCTGAATGCTAATGGCTTCATCGTACTTGACATGCTCGACCAATGAGGAAAAAGATTGAATCGATTCTAAATTTTTTTCACAATCATTTCTTGGAGTTTCCTAAGTTAAGAATTATGGAAAACAAAGGAATGTGTTAACCTTAATTTTAAAAAGTCCTAATAAACGTAAAGAGAATTTAAAATTTGTACCTCATCGCTCATCAATACAAGATGTTTAGGCCACCCAAGTTGATACCCTATTGCATCTCCAACAAGAGTCGTCTCTCCTTGAATAGGTATAGGAAGGAGGGCATCTTTTACAATAGCCACATCAATGGACACACGTATAATGGCTTCCTCTACTGGTACCGTATGCATTTCATCATGAGGTTCAAGTCTTTTATGTATCGTACCATAAGCAACAATGTTGTCAAGTGATTTTACTGCCAATTTACAGTGTTTACTCTACAAAAAGTAGTGAAATTAGGTATTAAAATAATAACTAAGCATACAAGTAACGATACTAAAAATACAACTTCTACAAACATAAAAATAAATACACACCTTTTGGATTTTACGTTTAGGATCTGGAGGTGGCATGTCAGTATTGATTCTCACCCTACTATCCTTCGATATAGGATCAACCTGTGGACTCACTATATTATCACTTTTCAAGGTGTTTGAACTGGCATGATCTGATTGCAGTGTACGGGGTATTTGTTGTTCAAGTGCATTGAGCTGAGCTTGCATTTGTATAACAACTGTTTCAAGAGACTTTTGTTTCTCCTTACAAAGTGAATGATTTCCACGTCTAGGCATATTGAAGTAGCTACTTGGTTTGACAAAATTTCCTACACCTCGTACTCGTCCAGCACGTTCAGGAGTACCCAAAGCCATTGTAAGGATGTCGGTGGTACCATTAGTGGATAATTTTCCATCTTGAGCCTGTTTAGTCAACTCATCCTACAATATGCGTTAATTTACAACAATAATGAGTGTTATATGCTTATTATAAATTTAACAAAATTATTACATAAAAAACTTACAATTTTGGCAACTTGTTGTGTAATTGCTTCATTGTTATATTCTCCCTTTTTATTTTGACGAGCCTTTTTCCACATAATGCTCCTATCCATTTTCTCAGTTGATCCTGTTTTAGATTTCTACAATATATATATATATATAACCAAAATTTTAAAATAACAAATAATGAGCTTTTGATAATAACTTAACTACTTCTAATTTAAAGAACTTACTAATTCTAATTCAAACTGAGCATAGCCCTTTCGACTAAGCCTATGGTTGTATAATAGTTTTCTCCGTCTCTCTCTCTGAACTTGACTTAATGCCTATAAATTCATGAAATAAAAGTTAAGTCAAAGTATATAATAAATACATATTAAGTAATAAAATCACCAAATAGAGAATACCTGAAAATCTTCTGTTAGTCTGTCTCTGACAAATGAATCCCAATGCCTTTGCTCAATGAAACTATAAATAATTGGTGGCTTTGAAAGGAGTTCAGAGTTTGACATGTTTCCTAGTATGATTTTCGTAAGACTTTTCTTAAATGTCCTCCATTTTTCGCCAATTGACATTATCACATTCTTTTTACTTCTTGGATCGACGACATATGCCAACTGAGAAATTCAAAAAGTTAAGTATGAAATGACAAATTAGGGTACATTAAAATAATAAATTAAGGCCAACTTACCTCCACACAACTCCAAACTTTCTCTTTCAATTCCGTTGGCACCTTATGCCAATCTTTGTAAACTATTGAGATCATTGTGCGTGCCAAGACACCTAGATAACTACTATATTTCTTTGCAACAGTCCCTACTGGCTGACCCTTTTGGTTATATTGGACGACTTCCCGCACACCAGAACTCCTATTCTTTATGACCTCTGGTAGGGTTGTTGAACCTCTTACTTTTCGTTTATTACCTTTTCCTTCCATGGTTGACAACCCTTCATCCTTTTCAGTACTAGGTGGATCATGGGAAGAACTCATCCTGCATCTTAATTGTTGATCAACATTTAATGTTACACCCCAAAACTTTAGAAAACATTCTTAGTATTAAAATTTGAAAAATTCTGGCATAGTTTTTCTTATTTTTTTGGATAATCTCATGGTATAATCGTCTACAAAATAACTTGTAGAAAATACAAGTAAAGTAATATACACAAGCATTGCTCAGATTCCAACAACAATGACTATTTGAAGTTTGCGATCAAGTCCGTTTTGACCATTTGAAGTTTGCGATCAAATCATAGAATGCATTATTATAACAAATTATCGATGATACAAATAAAGGTGAAGCGAACAAGCGGTAAAAAATAAAATCAAACACAGATTTAGATCAATTACTGGGAACAATCATGCAAAAGCTTTATCATAATTGAAAACAACAATCATGCATTTTCGATTCATGAAAAATTGTATGAAATGACATTAAATTTTGAAAATTTTCGGCAAAATTTCTCTTATTTTTTGGATAATCTCACAATATAACTGTCTACAAAATAGTCTATAGGAAATGCAAGCAAAGTAATATGCACAGGCTCTGCTTTGATTCCAACAACAATGACTATTTGAAATTTGCAATTAAATCAGTTTTGGCCATTTGAAGTTTGCAATCAAATAAGTGAATGCATTGGTATGACAAATAATTGATGATGCAAATAGAGGTGAAGCGAACAAGGTATAACAAATAAAATCAAACGACAATTTAGATCAATTACTGGGAACGGGGAGCTATGGTTCCTTGCCGCAATTGAATCATTGTGCCTGCATCAGAGGAAAACTTGTACCATCATCTATTGAAGAATCGAATAGAGCTAAAGCATAGGTGACAAACTGGTACAAAGCATAAATAATAAACAGAAACAGACCGTTATTGTGATTACTTAAGTATTTTTTCACCAGAAGACATGAAAAGTATGATCTAACAAAAGCTTTCTCATATTTGAAAACAAGAATAATGCATTTTCGATCTAAGTTCCCTCGCAATCACTTCTTATGTATGGTGACATAGACTTGTCAATTGCATCAAAAGATTCAACTTCTGGTAGTACTTTTGTAAAGCCATGATCGTCTATGAAACAATCATTCAGCTCATCATCCACATCGCAAGGATAGTGACGTTGAGGCAGCTCTAGAACACATGAAAATCTCGAATCAAGTTGATCTTGTACATAAAAAAATTTTCTTGGCTTGGGAAGCCAATATGAAGGAATCAGATTTATGATCTATCTTTCCACGCTCAACTAATGTGAAACCAAGCTCATCTACCCTAACTCCCTTCTTGCTCTCGACCCAATCACACTTAAATATTGAAATTTTGAACATATGATAATCGAGATGCCATATCTCGATAATAACACCATAAAAGTTTATATTCGCAAACACAGAATTCTTATCCTTGTAGCATGAAACTTGCATTGCCGATGCCACTAAGCTAATTCCGACGTTTTGATTGACTCGTAACTTATCACGATCTTTCGTATGGTAACGACAGCCATTTATAATATAACCTGAATACTTCATGACATCTAAACGAAGCCCTTGTGCTATCCACTTTAGAGAATTTGAAATATTATTTTTGTCGACTAAATCATTTGCAACCTGTATATAATCGAATGATGATTCAAGTTTTTTATTTTACTGAAAGGAAAATTAAACAAATGTAGATATATGTTCAATTGTTTAAATACCTTTTCACGTAGCCAATATATAAATGTTTTATTGTGTTCAAGTTGTAGCCACTTTTGACTTTTAGATTAACTGGGATGTTGTAGCTTCAACCAAGCCATATGATCCCTATCAAATTACAATAATTAGTATAATCTTTTTACAAATATATATTATTACGTCATAATAAAATTGCCAGAAATTAGGAGTTGGAATATACTTGCTCAAAATAAGGTTGAACAACACTAGTGTCTTCTAACACATAATGATGTACTTGCTCCCATTTTTCACGATCAATGGTAATATGACCACAAGGTAAAGGCCTTCCAAATTATGTATAATCTGTTTTGACATTCTTATTAGAGGGAATCTCAATTGCATTGACTCCAGATAAGTGCTTTGTGCAAAACTCAACAACTTCTTCTACAATATAACTTCTAGCAATGCAACCATTTGGACAATTACGATTACGAACATACCCCTGTAACACCTTCATGAACCTCTCAAATTGGTACATCCATCAAAAGTGAACATGTCCACAAAGCCGAATTTCTCTAACAAGATATACAGTCAAATGAACCATTATATCAAAGAATGATGGTGGAAAATACTTTTCAAACAAACACACTGTGATAACAAGGTCTGCTTGAATTGTATCCACTTTTGCTAAATTCACCACTTCGCTACAAATAGCATTAAAGAAGAAACATAATCTAGTAATGACATATCTCACATGCTTAGGTAACACAGATCGTATTGCCACAAGCAACAATTGTTGCATCAGTACATGACAATCATGCGATTTTAAACCATACAATTTCAAATCTTGCATTGAGACATGATTTCTAAAATTTGAAGAGTGACCTTATGAGACCTTGAGTTACAACAATGTAGCACACACCTTTTTTTTCTCTCCCTAGGCGGTGTAAAACATGCTGGAGGCAAATATGTTCGCTTCTCACCAATCTGTAGTGCCAACTCGTTACGTAAACCCATCTCCACAAGATCTAGTTGAGAATTAATTCCATCTTTTGTTTTTCATAGGGTGTGAAGTAATTTACCAATGATGCTCTCTAACATACATTCAATATCCAAGTTGTGTCGGACATGCAAATATTTACAATATACAAGATCAAAGAATATCAACTTCTTCCAACAGTTTTTAGTTTTACCACCAACGTCCAACAAATTTTTCTTTTTCTTTCCCCATGTGACTTTGATCCTATCAACCTTCTCTAATATCTCATCCCCACCAAACAGTAATGGAGGTAACCCAAGCTCTTGCTCACCATTAAAAGCTTTTTTTAGCTTTTGATATGGATGATGGCATGGTAGGAATTTCCTATGGCCAGCATATGTATTCTTTTTACCATGCTTTAACCTGGTAGAATATGTTCCTTTATTACATATTGGACATGCATAATATCCCTTAACTATACAACCGCTTAAATTGCCATAGGTCGAAAAATCAATAATTGTCCATAATAATAGAGCCTTCAATGTGAAATATTGTTGCCGATGAGCATCATAAGCTTTAATGCCTTCCTTCCATAACAATTTCAAATCATCAATCAATGGTGCTAAAAAAATATCTATGTCGTTTCCAAGTGGTTGTGATCAAGATATCATCAGTAATAGCATCATAAATTTTCTCTTCATACACAACCACGGTGGCAGATTATAGATAACCATTATAATGGGCCAACAACTATACCTGCTGCTAAGAGAATTGTGGATTTATTCCATCTGCAGAAACAGCTAATCGAAGGTTTCTTGGATCGGCAACAAAATTTGGCCACATATAGTCTACTAGCTTCCATTATGGGGAGTTAGTTGGGTGACGTAGTTGTCAATCACAATCTCTTTCATCGGCGTGCCATATGAAGTTCTTTGCTATTGGGGTCGATTGAAACATCCTTTGAAACCTCGGGATAGGTGGGAAGTACCATAAAACTTTTGCTGGCACACCCTGCCTTGGTTTAAATGAATTTTTCATCAACTTCCATCTTGACGTTACACATGCAGAACATAAAGTTGAATTTTTGAACTCTTTTCTATAGAGTATGCAATCATGGGAACACGCATGTATTTTCTCATATTCCATTCCCAATACAGCAGCCAATGTTTTGTTTGCTTCATACATAGATAATGGTATTTCGTTATTTACTGGTAGCATGTCACCTAACAACGCTAGTAAACCTAAAACACATTAATTAGACAACCCATTTCTAGCTTTGAAGTTGTACACGTCACCTAACTTTGTAAATTTTATTCAGCTGGGGTATAATGGTTTTTCTACATCTTCAAGTAATTTAGAAAACGAAACAGGATTCGTGCACTAACTGTAGTCAGCTTGCACCATTTCAATTGTGTCTGCTACATCATCTATGAGAGATGTGTTAAACTAATGGTGGTAAAAAGTTTGTTCATTTATAGACATGATGGTCCACTGGTGGGTGATTCTCTATACGATATCCATATGCGACAACTTTGGCTTCTTAAGTTCCCACAAAATCTACATTCAGAGATTGTTCAACCCCTTCTTTGTAGACTTTTGATCTTCTATCCTTGAGCATCCAAGATTTATCCATTATAAATGGATTTTGAATCCCAAGTAACTCAGAAGTCAAATAAAAGACTACAACAATAAAACACACCACCCACCTTTACTAATGAAGCTTTCTGTGTCTTCAAAGTACCAAAAAAGCCACTTTTGAAGCTAGAAAAACACAAGTCCTTGTAAAAACCTGTGTAAATTTTCATCACTTTTCCAAATTCACACTGTGAAAACTAATTCTTACCAAACACCATTTGGGGTTAAATTCACACTAAATTACCCATCCAAATACCAAAATACCCAATATATAATTCTCCTTCTTTCCCCTCTCTGAGACTTTGTTTCTCTATAGATCTAATTATATAAGGTCAGGCCCACGCGATGCGTGTGCAACAATATGATGATATTTTTTTATTTTAAATTTTAACTCGCAAGGTAACTCACATGCAGATTAATTAATTTCAAATATTTATACTATTTAAAAAAGGGCGCCTGGATTTTGGAATGAATCCCCATCATGAATTTTTCGATTCTATAAAAAGTGTATAACCTAGAACGAAAAAGAAATCATACCAAGTACACAAATTTATAGTTGACAATTTTGGGGTATAACTTTAAGGTTTTAACTCCAACTTTAATTTGCAATATGAGATCCTTCAATGTCTAGGCAAATATCGACATCTATGTGGATATATATAGCAAAAGAGAAAAAATAGAGTAAGATTTTCCTCAAAAAACTTTTGCTAATTTAACATAGATTAAGCTGGCAATTACTTCACATTTGCGAACAAATGGAGTTTAAAAAAATGTCCACACTACTTTTGGTGTGTGAAAATCTGATGGCCTACTTTAGTTCACATAATCTCGCATGGATGTCTATTTTTTCTTTGTAGTTTCATTATCAATCCAAATCTAAAAAAATAAATTAAAGGATTTACAGTTGTACGAAACCAAAATCACGGTTTTCCGTTGAAGCCAATAAATAGAAGAAAATATACCATATACGAACATATATACACATATACACATATATACAAACATATATAAAAAATCTAAAACAACATAAATCTAAAACTAAATATAAGAAATATACACGCATATATACAATTATACAAACTATATAGAGAAATCTAAAAAAACAGAAATCTGAAAAGGGTTTCAACCGAGCAATCACCCAACAACACAAATCCTAAACGATCTTTACCGCTTCATTAATTAAAATATCAAAATTAATACATAGGCTGAAATGGGTTTCAAATTTATATCAGTACGGGTGAAACCTGTTGACGACGACGGCGGGTTGCGCGACGGCTGTTGATGACGACGGAGGGTTGCGTTACAGCTTGCGGCGATGGCTGAAACAATCTCGGTTGTCTTAAAACTGAGATGGAAGGTATTTTAAAGCATTTTCGGTTTAAAAACCGAGATGGAAGGTATTTTAAAGCAATCTTGGTTTTAAAAAAACTAAGATCTTTCTTGTTTTCAAAATATATAAATGATCTCAGTTTTAACAAAAACCAAGATTAAAAATCTTTCTTGCTTTTTTTTAAAGATATATATCATCTCAGTTTTTTTTAAAGATCTTTCAAGACAACTTTATCTATGCATTATACAAACAGGTCTAAATCATGGTAAATTACAGTCTAATTAAATATCTAGAAATGAGCCAAGGCATCTTGCTTGCTGAATCTCAACAAAATGATATTGCAGAAGTTGTGAATCAAATCTTACCTGATGAGTCAACATCAACTTCATTTGCTGAGCTATCTTCACTCTCACATCCTGGCAAACACATTATTCAATAAGAGTTTTTGTTCCCTTTTTTCCGTCTGTGTGCTTCTTAAGATAATGAAAAAATCCACAAGACCATATTGTTCAAATCTTAAATAATCTACATCCCATTATGTTGAAAGAAGTGAAGAGTATCATTTCCCATATCATTTTCTGTGATGATGATCATAATGTAACTGCGTTTTGCAGGAAATGGTTGCTGATATCAGAAGATTTAAAAAATCCATGCCCCAGCCCGGGGGGGGGGGGGGTTGGTGTTGTGTTCATTGCTTCATTGGAAATGATATTGAACATTAATGTAACAACAGAGAGACATTACAAAAACCGCTAGAAAGACTCCATTGTGTGCATCCACCAAAAAAGAAAGAAAAATATGATGGTAGACAGCATGGGGAAAAGAGCAAGGATAAACAAACCAGATGAAGAAGATAAAGCTTCACGTTGGTCCCTAACCAGTGCAGCAGCAGCAAGTTCTGCCTCTGTTTCTTCCGTAGCTTCTGCCTCTAGTTCAGAGTCCAAAGATGAGGAAGAAGAGTCGGAGGCATCGTCCCCATCGGCGTGTTCAAGCCTGTCGAATCGCCTCTTTATTATCATTTCTGTAAATTCAGCTGGAGGAAAACAAAAAAAAGGGTGAAATCCCGGGCATTAAATGGGTCTCCTCGCAATGATTGAACAATTTGATCAGAGTCACATAATCTTCTATAAACATCATCTTTTGCTTTCCCCAAGCCCAGTAAACGCAGATACTAAAATGTTGGTTAGAATGCTAAAATATCCGCCACCGGTGAAACCGATCTCACGAAGATTCAAACTACACCCAATTAAATAATAGAAGTATGGGCAAAACCCGAAAGAAATAGAACTAAGAATCGCCAAAGTTTGTGCTGGAAAAGCGTTCACACATCAATACGATCGATGAACATATACATACATATTGGACATTAGCCCATGAATCGAAATCCAATGCTCTATCACGTAACACCCAAGGGTTTATCAATTAAAACGAAACGTTCGTCCGAATCTCCCTTGTACAATAAGCAGCAAAGTGCTGTCTGTGAAAGAAAGATAGAAAGATAGAAATATAGATATAAGTCTATGTGTATCTATAGACGAGTGTGCAGAGAGAGCGAGAGAGGAGAGTAACCTGAAGAAGTGTAATGGCGGACCAGGCGGTTGAGATTCGCGAAGCAGCGGGGAAGGGTTTTCTTTGAGAAAGGACCTTTGTTGAAACGTTAGGGTTTTATTAGGTTGGGATGAACTTCTGGGAAACCCGAACCATTTATCATTAAGGGTCGGAAGCGGGTTGCACCGTCTTGGAATAGGCCAGCCCGTGAAAAGTAACCCGCTCGTAAAAAAAAAAACTAATCTTTTTGGCACGCAAACATAGCCTTAGCATGCGTTTGGCTAGTTTTTTTTAGGCTTTTGGGTTATTTGGATTTTTTGTCAAAAAAATTGAACGTGAAAAGATGTAAAAAAACCTAAATAATTACGGTGAGCGGTTAAACAAGTGATTCTTTTAAAAGGTTTTCAAATAAAAAAAATCTTTACAAAAAGTTAAGCCAAACAAATGCTTAAAATAAAACCCTGTTTTGGCTATCTAAAAGATGATTTTTATACCAAAAAAAAATTGATTTTTAAACTGCGTCCCCTGGTTTTTCTAAAAATTCAACTAATTTTTTTATTTTTCAAAAAAATAAATTTAGAATAATTTTAGTATAAGTCTTATTATCAACTAATAATAGAGTTTTAATTCTGTAGTAATTTTTTTTTACAGTTTTAGTCCCATGCAATAATTGATACATTTATTAGTTCATAAAACTAAAATATTAATTAAATAAAAATGTATCACTTCTCATTCTCACAAGTACGACTAGAAGTGCACAAGAGACCAAAAAAATTTAAAAATCGAACAAATTTGATCTCTATAGATTAGATTGGCTTGATTTTTATAAATAATTGGGTTGAACCTGTGTCCCAAAAAAAGCAAACCGATAATATTGATTCGATTCCTGAGTTAGTCTGGGATTAATCCGAACCAATTCGAAAATCGAACCAAACCAAACCAATTCGATTAATATATACACACATGCACACATACACCTATTAAAAAATAAAAAAAATATTAATCATTAGATTACATATATAATTATTGTAATATTAATATAGAAAAAATAAAAAACTTTCTAACTTTACAAATTAAAAAGAAAAAAAAAGTCACTAAATTAGATAATTATTATTAATTATTATTTATTTGTTATATGGCATTTATTTTTGTAAATTCTTTTGTTAGATATTTACCATTACTTTTACTAAATAGATTGTCGAATAATTATTTAAGTTTTTATTTCATACTTTTATTATATTATATGGGTGTTAATTTTTATGTTTTATTCATTTCAAAGTTTTAAAATTTATACGTAGTAATTTTTTTATGCGAGCAAAGTAATTTTTAAATTTTATGAAACCGTGTCCAAATCGAACAAATTCGATTTTTATTAGTTTAGTTTGATTTTGTTCTATAACATAATTTGGTTGATTCTGCATCCAAAAAATTATAACTGATAAAAATTGAATCGATTCTAAATTTAGTATAAAATCGAACCAAACAGACCTATGCGCACCCCTAGTTGTGCTGACTTAATAAATGTATCACTTGAATTTTTTCGTTTATCCAAAACAAGAAAGATTAACTCTTAAATAAGAGCAAATTAGTCATAATAAAATTATTCTAAATTTGATATGATTATATCTCTTAAAATAAAAATTATGAAATTAAATTTTTTTTATGAAATCTAAAAATCTTTTTAAAATTTTATATACATTCCAAATAAATTAGCTTTTTCTTATTTGTTTAATAAAAAATCTAACTTAAAGTTAGATTGCTTTTCTGTTAGTTGAGTTTTCCCAAGAACTACACAGAGGTTGGAATAATTTTTGTCTGATGTGAAATGGAAAACAAATTCAAGGTGAGACATTAACAATATTTCAAATTGGTCTCTACGATTTGGTACTTCTGCTTTTTAAAAACTAAAAAATATGTCTCAATTTTATTTTAGTTTTGATTAAAATTTTTTTTTTTGATTTGGAGATATTTAAATCGAGAGAAACAAATTTCCCTATCTCCCATTTTTCTATGTATTTCTCTTAAAGACATATAAACAGAAAATGGGATTTTAAAAAAATGAATCATGGATTTTTTGAAATTGAAAAATGTCTCAAATATTTTTCTTCATAGTTTTACAGTTAATATGTATCTTATTTAACATATCTCATACCCACCATTAATATTTGTAGATAATGTCAGTTTTGATTTCTTTATCTTTTATTCTATGAAATCTTGCTCTTTTCGGCAATTTCTACCATCAGAACGGCGTTATTAGCCTCACCCGAAGAAGAAAAAATGGACAAAAAAATGTAGAAAGAAGAAGAAGAAGAAGAAGAAGAAGAAAAAAAAAAGAGATTTGAAAATGTGAAAGAGAATTTATGGGCAATTTGGTCATTTAGGCTCAATTCTTTGGACTGGATTGATAATACTACCTTACTTTAGGGTTTTGTAATCCACTTATTTTATTGGATTATTAGTTCAATGGATTGCTACTCCCACATTGATTTCATAGAAAACTAACACAATAATTATGGGCCCAATTTTTTACCAGTGTAGATTATATTTTGAAAACTACTATTAAACATATCCTTAACACTTCTTCACTGTGAATTGTGACATATACAACCACAATAGGAGTGCAAAAGGTATTTTGTAGCTAAATTTGTAAACTTTTCAATTGGCTAATACTAAATATGCTCTGTACAATTCTTCTATCCATCCACCCAAATGGGACATATAAAAGTATTTTGGACATATATATAACTATACTTTGTAATTGAATTTTTGAAATTACTCAAATAAGTTATAAATCAGCGCACGCGTATATCATTAAGCTTTTTATTGGAAATGTAAATAAAAAAACTGCCCTAAACAAATTATTTCACACACTCTTATTTTTTAATTTTTTTTTGGAAAAAAAACTAAATTTCTTAAAAATAAAAAATTTTAAACATTCCAAACTAGGGTTAAATAAACAAAAACGCTATGACCAATAGGATTCTAGGCCGGTCCTCAAAGCATGATACTTGGGGTCCATTTGGGTAAATGCCTTGTTTTTCTTCTTTGGCTTATTAGCATTTTTATGTTTTGAAGTTTAAAAGTCAAATATCTATTTGGCTTCATGCTCATAAGCTTGGCAAAAGTATAAAAATTCCGTGTCTTGTCAAACAATAAAAATTGAAGGTATCAAAAATGCCTAATAAATCAAATACCACGTTTTCCCCATTTTTTAAATACATTTTTAGCTAATAAAACCAAAAGAAAAAAAACTAAATTTTAAACCTTCATCCAAACATTCGTAAATTTTATGTCAATAATAATTATGTAGTATCACTATTATATTGACTTTCTTACGCGCGCACTGTGAACGAATATGAGACAAATTATTTAACAATTT
This sequence comes from Heliamphora exappendiculata, assembly GCA_034768845.1. Taxonomy (NCBI): domain Eukaryota; kingdom Viridiplantae; phylum Streptophyta; class Magnoliopsida; order Ericales; family Sarraceniaceae; genus Heliamphora; species Heliamphora exappendiculata. Next base: position 6,206,238 of record JAOTRH010000002.1, read on the forward strand.
TAGAATATTATATAAATAATAACAAGATGATATTCTCGACAAAAAAAAAAAAAATTCAATGCACATGAACACTAGGTGAGTTATCTTTATCTTCCACTTGCCCAATAAATATGAGCTAATATTATTATAATCAAGAGTAATTTTTATTACATCACTAAATAAGCACACCACATAAGTAATGCTAGCTATGATGCACTTCGAAACTTCCGAATAATTATTTAAACAAACATACAATCATTATGGTTCCTTTTTTTCTATTTTCTTTATGGCACCCATGACTCATTTTGGCATTGAAAGATCTAGAGCACAAAATGAAAATAAAGGTTATGATCACTATGTCTTATTTTAATATCCAGATATTCCATCAATTTTTTATTTTAATAAAGAACATTAAACTTCTAACATAACAGACGATTGCTTGTATCCACCATGCACCCATTTACTCTGCCTTGTTGTCCAATTAAGTCAACTTCCCTTCCACCGTCCTCATTTCTTTTCCACGCGCTTTCTTCAATACTGCAAATTAAAACATCAAAAAAAATTTATATTAAGCTACTTTTTAAATCACCCAAATTAAAAGCAGGGGAGAGGAGAAATTATCTAATACTTCCTGAAACACCACCTGTAACCTGTGAAATCTCACAAAATATGGTAGGGAGCCATGAATAAAGACAATTCCTGTGCAATCAGGGCCGGCATTAAGGCAATGCCCGCGAGGTAATGGCTTTTGCCCCCTAAATTTAGACAAAAATTAAGGGCCCCAGTTTAAAAAAAAATTTAAAATTAATGCCCTAATTTTTTTGGGACCGGGATGAACCTAAACTTGAGTCTTGAAGAGGTGGAAACAGCAAAACACGAAACGGACTACGGACGATTCACGAAATCGCCGTGCGTCGCAGCGTCGGCGTGACTGCGTCGCTCCGCTCGCCGTGCCATGCCGTGCGTCGTCATCGTGAACGGCGAACCAAACCAGTGAACCGTCGATTCAAGTTTTTGAACCCGGAACCGTCGAGGCGTCGATTGATTCAACATTACAAAGGCAAGCTGTAGGCCCCTAAGTTTTTTATTACATTAATATTATTTATATATATATATATATGATATAATATATGTTTATATTATTGTTTTTCTGTTTACTGTTTTTAGTAGATAATTTTTTTAACTTTTTGTCTGTTTGCTATTTTTTTGATTTTCCAAATTTTATAATTATGCCTTTTAAAAAATATATAATTAGATTGAAAAAAAACAAAAAATAGAGGAATTAAATTAAATATTATTAAATTATAAAACAATAAGATAAAAATTTAATTCATTGAAACTTTTAAAATATTTTTTTAAAAATTATTGTGTATAAAAAATTAAAAAAACCACATTTTAATCATTTACTTTGTGCTTCAAATCACTTAGGATCGGCCTATGTGTAATGTATCAATATAATGGCCATGCATTACACAATAATTACAATATAAAAAACTCATTCTTAAGAGTTCTGTGTTGATTAATAAAGTCAATTTTTTTACTCTCGAAGTACCAAACAACAATGCACATATTTTTTTCTTCTTCAAATTTGATGGTTAGAACTTAGAAGAAGTAAATAAATAAAAGAACTATTCAAAAAAAAAAATACTGTTGAAGAATTTTAATAAAAATAAATATTAATAATAATTATTATTATTATTTTTAAACAGCATTTTTTTATTATTACTTATTACAGTTTTAAAACAAAAGTTATTTGTATAATTATTTTTGTCTGTTACAAATTTAAATTGGCCGTTTTTTGTAGCCCATTTATTATGTTTATTATTATATTTTCGTTACAAAATTAAATGTGTGTAATTATATTAATTATATTCTATTATCCTTTTATCCTATAAATAGCCAAATTTTCTAATGTTTTGGAGTGTGAGGTAAAAATGTAAAATATGAGAAAAAAGAAATAATGTTTTATGATACTATTTTATTATTTTATATATTGTGGATAATTTTGATTTGTAACTCGTTTAAATCCTTTTAGTAGATGTAAATATGATGGGAGACGCTTGTAAGCTCTTGAATTATACCTTGGAGCTGATACACTCTATTTGAACCATTATGTAAGAAAAAATATTAGTTTTAGAGCAGTGTTTAACACGCCTCACAATCTCATAGACAATATATTTTCATATTTCATAATATTTTTTAATTCTATTATTTTTGTGGTTTAAATTTTAATATTATTTTATTTATAAAAAATAGAAATTTTAAATTTTGTTATGATATTCAATCAATCAAAGTCCACAATTTGTTATGAGTGTTGGGATTTCTCTAGAATTTATATAAAATTGGAATCAGTTCTGGATTGGTAAACTGTTAGGTTTTGATCTAAATTTTTAAGTTTTGTGTT
>JAOTRH010000002.1:6208720-6258957 GCA_034768845.1 Heliamphora exappendiculata
TATATATCATAGCATCGATTCTTCCTATGTAAAAAATGCAATGCTTTCAAGTATACATAGCATTATTGGCACCATTGCTATCCTTAAGAGACTAAGGAGCGGAATCCAAACATGAAAAACCACAGTTTTAACATGTACAGAACTCTGTAGTACGTATTCTTGCATCCATTATCCATATTCTCTTAGTATATAGTCATATTCACCTTCGAGAGAGTCCCAAATGTGGAACAAATAAACAAAAACAACACAAAACACGACATATATACACTATGCATATTATATGAGGGAGGATAAGCTCCGATCAGGGTCACATGGCACACATGTGAAATGTCGTGCAACGTAGCAGTCGTAGGCCCGCGATATTATACTTTAGTATGTCCCTCCTAGCTTGGGAAGTGGACCGAGTACACATGGACAATGCTTTTGAGCTTTTAAGATCTCGGGAGAGATGAAGTCATGGATTGACCATGGGCCTGAGCGCCACGACCACTGGCTTGAGCCCGAGCTCAGGGGAGAGGCTCAGTCATGGTCCTGAAGAGAAGCGCTCGGCACCATGAGAAGAGGTGTTCGGCACCATGAGAGAAGTGTTCGGCACCCACGTCCGAGCGGGTGTGTTGGATGACCTCGAAAGTCGAGCTTAGGGCTTGGTACATGGTAATCAGTGCCCATGATACGCGTATCAAAAGATGGCATTCGAGATGAGAGGTTAGTAGCAATTGAACCAACTTTAGGGATAAGGTGTCAGAGAGGATTGACTTAGCCTAAACTAGGTCTGAGTACTGGTGGACAGCTTAACATGACAGGAGAAATTTGCAGAAAGATATAATGATGGCAATGACGAGTCACCATCAGATTAACAATTATGTATTCATCAGAGAGAGAGAGCACCATGACCTGCTCAGGTCAAGTCAGACTCCAAAAGCGGGTCAGGTATATTTTTTCCTATAAATAGCCAGCACTCTAAAAGGCAAAAGTATGCACTCTTTTTGACTAGGGAAAACTCTGTCAAATTACTCTCTCAAGCTTTTTTCTCTTTAAACCCTTGCTTGAATTTATCATCGGAGGGTTCATCGGTAAAAGCCACCGGCGGGCATCTCACCCTTTTCTTGTGCAAACACACGTGGAATCGGCCCAGGACTACTCAGCCAGCCTGGACAAAAATAGTAGATCTTTATCTTGATCCTCTACAATTTGGCGCCGTCTGTAGAAAAAATATTAAGAATGCCTCCAAGGCTAGCCGAGGTAACCACGTCTATGAAGAGCTGAGGGAGCAACGCGCATCACGCGCGGAGGCATCACATGCAACTCACCATCGAAGGAGACGTCCTGTGCATTCTGGAATCCACATTAGTGGGTCTAGGATCAATTAAAAGAGAGAGCAAAGCAATGCTGGTAGCTCTCATGAAACCACGCCATCAGAAAGGGACTACCCCCCACGCTACTCAATGCAGTAGGTGGTGGAGGAGTACTAGGATGAGCTGAACAGGAGAGATCAATAGCTAGTCAGGCTCCAGCGAGGGCTCCACGAGATGAGGACTCACATGAACTGGCGACGCTCACCAGGAGTTCAATCAGACCACCAATGGTCCAATTGAGACCTAAGAGACCTTGATCGGCCTTAGACCAGTCGTAGTGGAAGGAGGGAGCCTCGATCTAAGAAGCGATAGGAGGTTTCGAAAAGGAGTTATATCTCAGGCTCAGAGAGGAGGAGGTCAGGACATACCCAAACGTCCAGCAACACTCGCGTACCAGCTATGCGCCATTGAGAGTAATAGCGGCAGGCTGGCTAGGAGCTCAGTCGTGTAGATGAAAAAGAGGAGCTCAAATAGTGGTTGCACCTCGAGCTCCAGGGGAGGTTACAGCCGACCACGGGGAGGTCGGCCAAAGACGTTGCTCCGAGGGCGCTAGAACAGATATCAGCCTCCCCATTTACCAGAGAGGTGGATAGAGTTGATCCGCCCAAAAAGTTTTAAACCCCAAAATTCAATCTTTATGATGGAAAGACAGACTCTATGGGCCACATATGGCATTTTAGACAGATGATGACCCTCTGGAATGGGAATGACGTCCTGATGTGTAGGATATTCCCTTCCAGTTTGGGCGAGGTAGCTTTACGCTGGTTTGATAAACTCCCTACTGGGTTAGTTGGAAGTTGGAGGCAGCCTGTCGAGCTTTTTGTGACAAGGTTTATCACCAATAGCAGATAACCTAGAGAGATCGATTCTCTACTCAGCCTTAGGAATGCGAAAAACAAAAGTCTAATGTCTTATGCTCGGCTCTATTGAGAGGCCTTCAACGACATCGATGATTGCAATGAGCAACTTGCTGTGGCCTCTTTCAAGCTCGGACTGGACAAAACCCATAAGTTGAGGCATTCCTTGACCAAGAGGCCTGCTTAGGGCATGCCCGAGCTAATGCTGTGGATAGAGCAGTACTCAAAGGCCGAGGAGAATATGAGAGGAATGGTCAACAAAACACCCGCCCTGGGAATACAAATAGAAGCCCGAGCAGAGAGGAAGCAAGGCAAGAAGGAAAAAAAGAAGCCCGAAAGAGAAAGGGAGCGTGAGAGGCCGAACGGTGTTTACTAGGTAGCTAATACTGTGTTTTGGGAGCCTATTCATGAGCTCCTTCACCAGATCAAGGATAAGCCATGGTTTCTCTGGCCACCAAAGATGCTCACTGATCCGAGTAAGTGGGATGAGAAGAAACATTGCTCCTACCGCAAAGTGCATCGACATTTCACAGATCACTGCCGAACATTCAAGAGGTTTTTAGAAGAACAGGTGAAGGCTGGGAACCTCGGGCAATATATTGACAAGGAGAAAACCTGAGCTGAGCAACATGCTCAGGCCGAGCAGAGGGTAGGAGCAAAGGAGCTAGCAGGAGTAATTAGTGTCATACACGCGGCCCCCAGGCCCGAGACGTCGAATGAGATAAGGAGTGGAAGCCGATAGGTGGCGTATAGACAAGAGGTCATATAGACCCAGTTGGGGCGCAATTTCCTGAGCAAAAGGAAGAGTCCGAACATCGAATATTCAGTGGGAGTTCTAACCTTCACAGATGCCAACATGGAAGGGGTCAAACACCTGTACAACGACGCACTTGTTATAACCCTTCGGATTGGGAGGTACGATGTGAAGTGCATTCTGGTCGATCAAGGGAGCTCGACGGAGGAAATGTACATCGATCTTTTCTTCAAAGTAGGACACAAAAAGGAGGATTTGCTAAAATGTTACACCCCATTAGTCGGGTTCAATGGTTAGCCCATCCTCCCCATGGGAAGAATCACATTGCCGGTCAATGCGGGAATCCAGGTAAAGAATATTGAGATTTTGGTAGTGGATGTGCCCTCTCCGTATAATGCCATAATGGGGAGGACATGGCTCCACTAGTTGAAAGCCATCCCCTCAACATATCATCAGATCCTCAAGTTCCTGACCTCAAGGCGCGTGGAGACAACTAGGGGGGACCAAACCGCTGCCAAATAGTGTTTCATGGCCGCTATTCGAGGAAAGGAAAGCTCATCCAAGGATGAGTAGATGTGCGTAATGGAAGTGCAAGACAAACCACTCTTTGAGGATGCTGGAAGAGTGCCCACGGAGAAAGTTGTGGAGCCCCTAAATAAGATCACACTAGATGAAGGTGACCCAGATCAATTCTTCCTGCTCGGTTCAAATATGTCTGAACAAGAGGAGTCCGACTTGGTGAACTTCTTCAAGGAAAACGTGGAAGTGTTTGCTTGGACATTGTACAAGAAGCCGGGCATTGATCATAAGGTAATGCAGCACAAGTTGTGTGTGGACCCGACACACAGACCAGTCGTCCAGCGCGGGAGGAGATCCTCAACTCAGCATTCAGAAGCCGTGCTCAAAAAGGTAAAGAAGTTGCTCGAGGCTGGGGCGATCAAAGAGGTACCGTACCCCCATGGTTGTCCAACACTGTTGTTGTCAAGAAGCAGAATTGGAAGTGGGGGGTTTTTGTAGATTTCACCGACTTGAACAAAGTTTGTCCGAAAGATTCGTTTCCACTACCCAAGATTGATCAACTAGTAGACTCAGCAGCAGGTTATGGGACGATGAACTTTTTGGATGCTTACCGAGGTTACCACTAAATTGCTTTGAGTCCAGACGATCAAAAAAAGACCAATTTCATCACTCCGCGAGGGTTGTATGTTACAAAGTCATGCTCTTCAGCCTAAAGAACACTTAGGCAACCTACCAAAGGCTGGTCACTAAGATATTCCAACCTATGCTAGGTCGGAATATCAAAGTTTACATAGAAGACATGGTGGTTAAGACTGAGCAGAAGAGTAGCCACTTGACCGACTTGACCAACATTTTCAAAGTATTGAAGACTTATAAATTGAGGCTTAATGTGTCGAAGTGTGCTTTTGGGGTGCAATCAGGAAAGTTCTTGGGGCACTTGGTAAGCAAGCGTGGGATGGAAGCCGATCCCGACTAGATAGCAGCAATACAGAATATATAACCTCCAAAAATAGTGAGGGAGATACAACGACTGACGAGGATGGTAGCATCTTTGAACAGATTTATCAGCCGGTCATCAGATAAGTGCCATCTTTTCTTTCAGTTATTAAAAAAGAGAAAAAATTTTGTTTGGGGGGAGGAGTGTGCTTAGGCACTCCAAAAATTAAAGGAGTACCTGATCACGGCTCCTATTCTCTCTGAGCCTTTGTTTGGTGAAGAGCTGTATGTGTACCTTACAGTTTAAGAACATTCAGCTAGTGCCGTCCTGGTCAAACTAGACGCAATCGAGCAGCTTTCAGTTTACTACGTTTCTCGACGCTGAGACCAGATACTTGCCACTAGAAAAGCTCGCACTTGCCTTGGTCATGGCATCTCAAAAGCTGGCACATTACTTCTAAGCGGATAAAATGGTAGTCCTGACTGCACACCCGCTCAAAGCGTTGCTGCGTATAGATGATTTCTCAGGGAGAATTTCCAAATGGGGAGTCGAGCTTAGGGAGTACGATATCAAGTTCAAATGAGGAACAGCAATCAAGGGACAGGTTTTTGCAGACTTCGTAGCAGAATTCTCCTAGCCGGGTTCACTGATCAGCTCGGACCCAACCACGCTCGAGTTCGAGCTGGGGAAAGGATGACTACGAGGGAAAAAAAGTGGTGAATCCAAAGCAGCAATGCAAAAGTGGAAGCTGTACACCGATGGTGCTTTAAACCATAAAGGCTCTGGAGTAGGGGGAGTTCCCATCTCTCCAAAAGGATCTGTGATAGAACACTCCATCAGTTTGGAATTTTCCAGCTTCCAACAATGAAGCTGAATATGAAGGACTGCTCGCCGGGCTCAGGAGTACCGAGCTCCTGGGCATCAGAAAGTTAGAAGTTTTTTGCGATTCCCAGTTGGTGGTAAATCAACTGACTGGACAGTATAACGCCCGAGATGTTAAGATGGCCGCCTACCTTTCCTTAGCACTCCAGCTGGTAAAGGAATTTGAAGAAGTGCAAATTGAGCAGATTAACAGAGAAGAAAATTTCATGCCGACGCCCAAGCAACCCTAGCCTTGGCAATAGAGCTCGGGCTAAAAAGGACGGTGAAAGTACAAAAATAAGAAAGCTTAAGCAATGAAATGACGGCACGATAGATCTACGCCATAGAGGACGATGAACTTCCTATTATCATATTTCGATGGACCCTATTATCAGATTTCTTAACGACGATGAACTTCCCGAAGATAAGAAGGAAGCGCACAAGATCAGGCCTAAGGTTGCGCGATTTTGGCTATCCCCTAAAAGTCAACTGTACAGACGATCTTTCTTGGGACCAAACCTATTATGTGTACACCCCAACAAAGTTCAGGATTTTTTGTTCGAACTTCATGAATGAATATGCGGAAGTCACAGGGGGAAGATCTATGGCACACATAGCCAATAGTTAGGGCTATTGGGGGCCTTACATGCAGAAAGATGCCCAAGTATACTTAAAGAAGTGCGAGAAGTGTCAGAAGTTTGCACCCCTGCACAGGTGGCCTACCGAGGACCTTAGCCCGATCACCAGCCTGTGGCCTTTTGCACAATGGGGACTGAATATTGTTGGCCCAATGCCTAAGGCACCCAACAATAAAAAGTTCCTAATTGTAGCAACAAACTATTTCTCCAAATGGGTTAAAGCTGAGCCCTTGGCTAACATCAGAGATGTGGATGCAAAGAAATTTATGTGGAAGAATATCATTACCAGATTTGGTATTCCGCGTGCCATAGTTGTAGATAATGGGAAGCAATTTGATGGTAACTTGTTCAAGACCTTCTGCTCGAGCTTGAAAATAAAAAATTACTTCTCAACACCTTCGTTCCCTCAAAGAAATGACCAAGCAGTGATCTCGAACAGGACACTCCTATCGGGGCTAAAAAGGAGATTGGAAAAAGCTAAAGAAAAATGGGTGGACGAGCTTCCCTTGGTGTTGTGGACCTATCGAACAACTCCAAAAAGTTTAACATGGGAGATGCCGTTTTCCATAACATATGGCTTGAAAGTAGTAATTCCCCTGGAAGTTGGGCTACCCACCATCAGAATTGAAGCTTTCGAATTTGGGAATAACAGCCTCACTATTAGGCGGGACTTGGATCTAGTCAAGGAAAGAAAGGAACAGACTCTCATCAAATTGACGGCCTACCACCAACAACTTACAAAGTTCTACAATAGGTGAGTCAACCATAGGAATTTTTAGGTAGGTGAATTGGTGCTCAGAAAGGTTCTCAATACAAAGGATCCCCTTGTTAGCAAGTTGGGTCCGACCTGGGAGGGCCCATACGAGGTTACGTCAATCGTGGGTACTGGAGCATACAGACTTGAAGATTTAGAGGGAAAGAAGATCCCAAGACCTTGGAATGCTCAAAATTTGAGGAAATTTTATCATTGAGGATTCAATTGTAAATTCCATTTTTGAATGATGAATGAAGAAACCTTTCTCGGAAGCTTATGTGTGACTCCACGATATCTCGAGAAAGCCCTAGCTTGGCCAGGCAGTAAAAGTCCCAGTTGGTCTCGAGTCAAGTCCGGGTCAGAGAGCCCTAGCTCGGCTAGGCCGTAAAAGTCCTAGTTGGCCTTGAGTCAAGCTTGGATAAGAAAGCTCTAGCTTAGCTAGGCAGTAAAAGTCCCAGTTGGCCTCGAGTCGAGCCTAGTAAAAAAAGCTCTAGCTCGGCTAGACAGTAAAAGTCTCAGTTGGCCTTGAGTCAAATCTAGGCAGAGAAAAGATCAATAAATTTATTTACGTGGTAATTTTGAGATTTCAATATGTTGTCTAGCTCGCCTAAACGCTTAAGACCCACCCTTGGGCATAAGTCACCTAGCTCGGCTAATTATGTTGTCTAGCTCGACTAGGCACCTAAGACTCATCTATGAGGAGTGGGCACAAGTCACCTAGCTCGGCTAGTTATGTTGTCTAGCTCGGCTAGGCACGTAAGACCCATCTATGGACACAAGTCACCTAGCTCAGCTAGTTATGTTGTCTTGCTCGGCTAGTTATGTTGTCTAGCTTGGCTAGGCACATAAGACCCATTTATGGGCACAAGTCACCTAGCTCATCTAGTTATGTTGTCTAGATCGGCTAGGCACTTAAGACCCATCCCTGGGCACAAATGACCTAGCTCAGCTAGTTATGTCGTCTAGCTCGACTAGGCATGATACCAAGCCTGTATTGAACAGGGAGTCAAGCGACTAAAACCAGAACTAAAATGTGGCAAGTTATGAAGCTCGAAGAACGAGATGCCTTTTCATTAATTAAGGTTTTTCAGTACAAAAAGGGTAAGTCGACCTCACATATAGGAACAAGGCCGTGCATTGCATACTTGAAACAAAAGTACAAAAATTAGAAAATTACAAAATCTACTGTAGGGGGGACCGAGCCTTGCTTGGCCTGGACCTCGGTGCCCTGCGCATCCGAAGCCGCACCACCTTCAACCTTGGCAGCTCGATCGGTCTCCTGCCCTTGGTCTGGCTCATCATCCTCCAGTGTAAGATCAATTGAGGCATTCAGGTTGGCTACTCTTGCCTCGGGCCAAAGTGGCTCGACCTCTTCGAATTCATCCCCTTGGTTGGGAATGCCTTATTCGTGCTCAATCGGAGGGGGAGGTGGTGGTGGCATTTTCTCGGACGGGAGATGGGGGATTGTAGCCATAGAGATGGGAGCAGCCTCGATCACTTGTTCGGGTAGGATGGCCTGCCCGAGGAGATGCGCAAGTCGGGCAAGAAAGAGAGTGCTGGGTTGAATCCAGGGCACCTCCCTATGCAGTGTGGAGTCCTTGGGCACGGCAGCGGCCTTCAGGGCGGCATCCCAACCCATCTTATATAGAGGGTTCTACATGGTCCTGACCTGGGCTTCGTAGTCGGCCTCGACCTTGTTGTACCCCTCGTCAAATTTTTCCTGGGCAGTCTGGGAATTAAGCTCCTAAAGGTCAGTATAGGCCCTATGTAGCGTGGCCTCGGACTTCGTGGCCTTCTCAAACTGCGCGAGGACGGAGACCATATTAGCCTCATACTCCTTAACTGAGGCCAGGGCCTTGCTGGCAGGAGCTCAGCCTCTTCTCTAGCCTTGCTAATCTCCCCCATCTGGGCATCGGTGTGTAGGAGGTTGTACTTCTCCTGTATTTTGTTGCAGTGCTCAATAGCTTCTACGCCCATCTGCAAGCCCTGCATAATCAAAGGAAGTGACAGCTCAGATGAAGAATTGTATAAACAACGAAATTAAACAAGTCATAGTAGCTCGGCTCAAAACAACTTACCACAATAACATGCTGTGCAGCTTGTTTGGCCAGGCCGGCATCAGAGATGGCCTCGTACGCAGCATTGTCTTTGAGCAAGCATAGGCTCTTGGCAAGTGCCCATGTCACATGGTGGCTCTCTTGCACCGAATCTTGTGTAGTCAGGACCCAGCCACGGCATGTAGGGGTGAAGGAGAGGGAAGCTTTGGTTACCTCTTGTCTGTCCCTCGAGCTGGATGGGAGGGTGATTGGAGGTGCCTCTTCTATTTGACGCCTGAGCTGGCGACTCGTGACCTCGAGGGCCGAGGGCCAAGGGCCTCTTCCTTGTCAGCTAAGCTGGTGGTGGGGCAAGGGCCCGAGCTGTCAAAGCTGGGGCGCTGCTTGGGGCTAGGGAGCCCAATGAAGTAGAAGCTGCGCTTGTTGGAGCCGTGCTCAGGGCCTAAGGGCCCAATAGGATCCCCATCAGAAACAGCGCATGCCGTGATTCCAGTCAAGCGACGGCCAAGCTCTTCATGCCGGAGGGGCACGCCATTGAAGAGTCTCGAGAAACAGCGCGCGCCGTGATCCTAGTCAAGCACCCACTTTATCTGCTCAAAGTTTATCATGCCATCCCTTCTGTCTTTTTTGTCCCGTGCAGCGGATGTGTTGTAGTGAGCACTTGAAAAGAGTTGTATTAGTCCCGGTCAAGGATTCAAAACACATTTTAATGAAAAGAATGGAGGGAAAAGGAGCTCGGCACCTAGGGACCCAAGTCTGGTTGGGCAAAGCCATGCACGGGGATTGATGGCGCTAGGCCCGAGCTGCCTGTTCCCTCTGATCACAATAAAGTCGTCAAAATCGCCCTTATAGAAGCTTTTGAGCTCGAGCACAATGTTCTAGTTGTCTTTGGCTTTGAAATAATACTTGTTCAATCCCTTGGTTATCTCGGTGATGGAGTAGCAATATTGAATCTCTCAAACACCAAGACCGATGCCCATATAGCGATTCAATAGAATTACCCCCATCAATATCGAGACGAAGTTAGGGGTGAGCTATGTCGGGTACAATCAGTAAAAGGAGAGTGCCTCTCTAAAGATGCTCGGAAGGGGGAACTCTACAATGGACTCCAAGAGAGCCACGAGAGTAAGAAAACCCCTCCGAGCTCTCTAGTAGTCAAGGTCTCCTCACTGGTTGCCTGACGTATGCTGACATCATCGGGGATGGACCGAGCTCGGTGAAACTCGGCCAGAGCCTCCGGTGTGTCAACATATTGAGCAAGACGCCCCATCTTAAAAAAAAAGAAAAAAAAGAAAAAAAAAATAAATAGAGGAAATGAGCATGGTGTACAATATCCTGATGTGGAAATACATACGCACAGATCCATATATGAATATGTTTGTATACGTATACATATATTGGCACGAATGTGTACATATGCATACCGGGCCACCGCCGCCGCCACTGCTCGTGGCATTGACGGTGGCGCAGAGGCGGTGGGAACAGATGCGTCACTCTCCACCCAGATTCTGGCAGCCACTGTGGTCGTAGCACGATGACCACGACGGTATAAATTGAAGAAAGAAACGTAAATACATGGAGGTTTATGAGTGATAAAGTACAAGCAGGATGGGTACCTTAACGCAGAATGAGAGCCGCCGGCCAGAGAAGATGATAAACAGTCGCTGGAGAGTCGCTGAAAATTACCAAGGCTTTAGGGAAATAGAGAGTTCGTAAAGAAGGGGGAAATGAGGCCTTCCCACCTTTTATTCTTTGCCCTCTAGTTCGAATGAAGCGCCAAGGGTCATGGTGCTTGGGGTAGAGTGCGCTGTACACATTAAATGTACATTAATACGCGTTGAGCCGAACAACTCGAGGTACAGTGCTTTCCATGACAGTCGAGCAGAATTATGCTCGAATTGCTGAAGCTCGAGCAAATATAGTGCACAAACTGTATATTAACCAACCAATCGCTCAGACTTGAATGCCTGAGCTATCTAACCGTCATAAAGTTACATGATTGACATTTATTGGCGGCCAACATTTTTGTGCCCAAGGTACAGCTAACGCCGTATGCATTTAGCATGCATTCAATACACGCAATAAATGTGGTGCAGAACCAATGGGGGACTGCCACGTGGTGGGAAAGGCGGTTGGCGTACAATTGGGTTAAGTGGCAATACGTCGACAAAACTTGCTCAACAAGTTTCCTGATCAAAAAGTAAAATAACGAATCGAGTAAGGTCATCGCATCACCGTCCAGTAGCTCAAGTAACAAAGCAACAGCAAGATGATGGGGGCAATTGAGGGAGGATAAGCTCTGATCAGGGTCACATGGCACACATGTGGAATGCCGTACAACATAGCAGTCACTAGCCCGTGATATTATACCTCAATATGCCCCTCCTAGCTCGAAAGTGGATCGAGCACACATGGATAATGCTTCCGAGCTTTTAAGATATCGGGAGATATGAAGTCATGGAACAACTATGGGCTTGAGCGCCACGACCACGGGCTCGAGCCCGAGCTTCGGGAAGAGGCTCAGCCATGGTCTTGAAGAGAAGTTCTTGGCACCATGAGGGGAGGTGTTCGACACCATGAGGAGAAGTGTTCAACACCCATGCTCGAGCATGGCATGTTGGATGACCTCGAATGCCGAGCTTGTGGCTCAGTACATGGTAATTAGTGCCCATGATATGCGTATCAGAAGGTGGCATTCGAGATGATAGGTTAGTAGCAGTTGAACTAACTCTGGGGATAAGGTGTTAGAGAGGATTAACTTAACCTAAACCAGGTCTGAGTACCAATGGATAGCTAGACATGACAAAAGAAACTTGTAGAAAGATATAATGATGGCAATGATGTGTCACCATCAGATTAACAATTATGTATTCATCAGAGAGAGAGAGAGAGTACACCCTGACCTGCTCGGGTCAGGACAGACTCTAAAAGCGGGTTAAGTATATTTTTTCCTATAAATATCCAGCACTCTAAAAGGCAAAGATATTCACTCTTTTTGACTAGGGAAAACTTTGTCAAATTACTCTATCAAGCTTTTCTCTCTTTAAACCCATGCCTGACTTTATCATCGAAGGATCCATCGGTAAAAGCCATCGGCGGGCATCTCACCCATTTCTTATACAGGAACACGTGGAATTCACCCTGAACAATTTAGCCAGCCTGGACGAGAATAGTAGATCTCTATTTTGATCCTCTACACTATATACTGCTTGCTAAACTAGACTGATTTTTCATGGAAATGGTGCTCGCTTCTTCATCTTCGTAGGCTCAACATCGATGCCGAAGCCTTTCCCGTGCATCTTCTAGTAATGCGCCAGGAAATTGACCGACCCTGGTTCCAAAATGTCCAACCCAGAAATCTTCAGATCATTGGTGGAAATGTTGTACTTGCGATCCCTTTTCTCAACCAAGTCTGGCCTCTTCGTCCCTAGTTGTGGGGACACCTTCAATTCTGATGGACCTAGCGGCAGCCTATCGCCTACATACACAATCAAATTCAACCCAAATTCGACCCATGTAAATCATGATCTACCATAATAAGGATGTTTGTTTCTGCATAAATTTTAACTCTTAGTTTGTAGTTTAACAAAGTTTAAAATAATTCAATAAATCTAATATAGCTTTTTGCATAGGTAGGTCGTCCCTTATTAAGATATAAATTTTTTTGAATAATAAATACATAAATAATTATGAGTCAAGCCACCAGGGTGGATATCTTGAGTAAGTCAATATTAAGAGTAAGGATGAAAGAAAGTCAATGCAAAACTTCTCAAGATGAGTATGACACCCGAGCTACTCGAGTACAATAGACCTACTCGAGCTACTCGTACAGTTGAACTACTCGGGTAGTAAAGCTACTTGGTACAGTAAAACTACTCGTACAGTAGACCTACTCGGGTAGTAGAGCTACTCGGGTAGTAAAGCTACTCGGGTACAGTAGACCTACTCGGGTAGTAGAGCTACTGTGCCTACTCGGGTAGTTGAGCTACTAGTACAATAGACCTACTCGAGTAGTAAAGCTATTCGTATAGTAGAGCTACTCGTACAGTAGAGCTACCCGGGTATAATAGAGCTACTCGGGTACAGTAGAGCTACTCGTACAGTAGAGCTACTCGGGTATATTAGAGCTGCTTGGATATAGTAGAGCCACTCGTATAGTATAGCTACTCAGGTACAGTAGAGCTACTCGTATAGTAGACCTACTCGGGTACAGTAGAGCAATTCGTACAGTAGAGCTACTCGTATAGTAGACCTACTCATACAGTAGAGCTACATGATGTCTCAGGTCGTTTGAGTACAGAATTTTATTTTGGTGATAAGAATTATTTCTTCTTCTTATCTACATGATTTAAATAATACATCCACTCGAGTCACTCATGACCCAAGCTGCTCACCCCTATAGTAGCTCGGGTACAATACTTCTACTCATAACTCGAATCACTCATGACTCAGTAACTCGTCTACTCATAACTCGAGTCACCCATGACCCGAGCTGCTCGCCTCTTCAGTTACTCGGATATTTTTCTATTTAACCGATGTCAACTACTCTAATCCAGGTACTCGGGTGATCACATAAACTACTCATTTCACTGGTGGCTTGAATATAAACTATGAAGAGGGTTTAAGTATTTGAATCATACATTCCTTGACTTAAACTAATTAACAAAGCAGAAGTAAGTTGAAAGGCCCAAAAGACTCGCCCACTTGAGTTACTCGAGTAACTCAAGTTGCTTGAGTAGGCTAATTTTACTCCATCAGTAAATCGGACATACAACTCCAAGTTACTCAAGTTACAAGAAAACCCAGACTTGACCTACTCGAGTTATTGGGGATCCGAGCTGTTGGGACCCCCTATAACTCGGCCAACTAATATCGCTGTTCATCGTGCAGAGATAGAAGACATTTCATAGCTCAGACTGTGAAGCGTAGCCCTGACTACGAATGAAGACATTCCATAGCACATGCTATGAAGCATAGCCCTGACTACGATAGTAGCCCCGACTACTTGCCATGGCACAGACTACTTACCGTAGCACAGACTATAAAGACAGCACAGACTGTATTATTACCATGGTACAGACCATGAAGATAGCACAGGCTGTATTATTAAATTGTATTATTATCATGGCACAGACCATGAAGACAACACAGACTGTATTATTACCACGACAGGGGTCGTGAAGACAGCATAGACTGTAATGTAGCTCTGTTTATCTAATCATGATGACATAGCACCGACTATGTGGCTTAGAACAGACTAAACAACCAAGATATAGCACAGACTATATGATTATAGATTCCTCTGAGAATCGAAAGACTGTCCCAGAGACAATGAAGATAATGGCAGTACAATCTTGCATGGGACGTTGGAAGATATGTGGTTTGGTGGCTAAGGAAAGGGATTTGTTGAGCTAATAGACAAACCCACTCGAGTCACTCGAGTGACCCCAAGTCACTCGACCCGAGGGGGTCGGATACTTGACCCGAGTGGCTCGGCTACCCGCGTGACACTCGTCGGCCGACCTAGTTGAGTTAGAATAGAACACTTGGTTGATTATTGGATAGAATCTCTTAATTTCCCGATATCGCCTTTCATGATCTGATTCAATTTCTTGGAAGAGTTCTATCCGAACTCCAACATCGCTCCTTTAAGTGCTATAAATAGGGGGAATGGTCATGCTTTCGGATCAATCATATTTTGGTAGCAGAATACGTTCATACTGTCGGTATTCCAAACTCAGCTAGCCCTTCTCCTTCACCTAACCTTGTCTCTATCTGTTTGTGTTTTTGATTACTTTACAAATTTCACATCTCCATTATTGTTTATTATTTGTCTATTCCAAAAGAACCCTACAGCATGTAACTTTCAATTCTAGAAATATTCAAATATATGTACTTATAAAGTTTAGCATATAGCTTTTGATTTTAAATCTATAAACAAGTTTACAATTTTAACAAATACTTATAACTTTTGTTTAAGTCATAATCATATTTTTTGCAGCTATAATTTATAAGTTCTTGTTCTTATGTTCAACCACGCCAAACACACCATCAATATGTTCTAGGATAGCTAAAACAAATGCCGTTTAAACCAGAAAAATGTTCCAAATGAGTTAAGAACAAGAAAACAAAATAATCGTAACTGTTTAAATGAAAGAAACAATTGAATCTCGTCTTTCATTTTTTCGTGACAGTGAGAATCAAAATAAAAATTTTATAGACAATACATACTACAGTGCGTAAACCACTCACGTATTTACAGGTATGATTGGTTTAGTATCAAGAGTTTATTTATAACCCCTCTACCTGCATATGTATGAACATTAACTATTTGTATAAAAAATGAGATAAGTAGTACCAAATTTAACGACTTATTGAAAGAAAGACCTAGAACATGTTATCGAATATGTAGTAACATATGTTAGGAGGTAAATGAACATTAACTGTTCGTACCATAATTGAGATAAAAATACCAAATTTAACGACTTACTAAAATAAAGACCAAGTAAGAGCATGTTATTGAATACGTAGGAACATAAGTTGGGAGACTTCTATTGAATGTTGGGAGGCCTCCATTGATTGTGTGAAAGACAAGATAAGAAAGTAGGTTACTTTTCCGAATGCAAAGTCATCTAAAGTTCTGTTTATAATTTTTCATAGTCAAATGGTTGATTTTCGAGTTATAAAAATGAAAAATCATGTAATCGATTTGATGTACGGGCTAGAGTTAGAAATCTATTATTAAATTGAATCATCATCTATCTATTTTTGAGTTATAAAAATGAAAAATCATGTAAATAATTTGATGTACGGGCTACAGTTATCTACATATCCAATATCATCTCAGTAAGACAAATGTCGTAGCAGACGCTTTAAGTTGAAAGACTCCGGGAACCATTAATAATCTTCTCACCCAGCAACCTCAGTTACTAGAAGATATGGAATGCCTAGAGGTTGAAGTAACAATAGAAAAAGCTGCGTCCTTTTGTGCTACAATCCTCGTCCAATCGACGATCTTAGAAGAAGTTACGTGCCGACAGGAGGAAGACCCCAAGTTGAAAGCCATATGCGAGCAAATCAAAGTGACTATAGACCTAGACTTCCTACACTCTAATGGCGTTTTAAAATTTTGAAATCGGTTGTATGTTCGCAACATAATGAAAGTCAAGCAACGAATACTAGACGAGAGCCATAACTCAAAGTGCACAGTACACCTCAGATTGATGAAGATGTATCAAGATTTACGTAAGATATATTGATGGATGGGAATGAAGAAAGATGTGACAGAGTATGTTAGCAAGTGCCCACAATGTCAATAGATTAAAGCAGAATGACAAAAAGTTACCAGTCTTTTACAAACCTTATCGATTCTAGAGTGGAAATGGCAGCATATTACCATGGATTTCGTAGTGGGTCTACCTCGAACACCCAAGGGTAATAGTTCTATATGGGTTATCGTTGATCGGCCCACAAAAATAACACACTTCCTGTCAATAAGAAATGCGTACATGATCGATTAACTAGCTAAACTTTACATTCAAGAGATCGTGCGCTTACACGGAGTTTTGATATCAATCGTTTCTGATCATGATCCATGGTTCATCTCTTGATTCTGGAGTTGCTTTCAAAAAGCTATGGGAGCCATTTTATAGCTCAGTAGGGCATTTCACCCACAGATAGATGGGAAATCAAAACGAACCATTCGGATGCTGAAAAACATGCTTTGAGCCTGTGACATGAATTTCAAGGAAGCTAGGAAGAGCACTTGTCACTTATTGTGTTCACTTACAATAATAGCTTCCAATTCAGTATCGAAATGGCACCTTTTGAGGCACTCTACGGATGAATGTGTAGAACGTAGTTTGCTGGATATAAACGGATGAAGATCATCTTATAGGACTGGAGCTTGTCCAAGAAACAACTAAAAAAACTCGTCAAGTGCAAGAATGTCTCAAGATAACACAAGACTGCGAGAAAAGCCACACTGATGAGAATCGACGTGAGTTAAATTCCAATAAGGCAATATGGTGTTTTTAAAAGTTTTCCCAATGAAAGGTGTTTTTCGATTTGGTCGGAAAGAGAAACTAAGTCCTCACAACATCGGTCCTTTTGAAGTTCTAAAAAAAGTGGGGACCAGTAGCTTACCAGTTAGCCTTACCGCCTGATCTCGCTCAAATTTACGATGTTTTCCACGGGTCAATGTTGTGGAGATACATTGCCGACCCTTCACATGTCCTGACACAACCACCTTTAGAGATAAGCCAAAATCTAAGTTATGAAGAGCGATCGGTACGCATAATGTATCGTTAGAAGAAACGAATTCGCAACAAAGTGATACCACTCGTCAAAGTATGGTGGGATAACCATTCTGAAGGAGAAGCGATGTGGGAGAAAAAGACTGACACCAGAGCCAAATACCCAGACGTTTTCGCATAAGGTAACGTTTTAGGACATGTGATGTCGTCAATCTCTTCTTCAATTCTTGAAAGCTTTCCTCTCGTTCCTCATTCCAAACAAAAGGTTATCCTTTCCGAGTTAGTTCCGTCAAAGGCACATCAATTTTTGAGAAGTCTTGTATGAATCGGCGATAATACCCCGCGAGGCCTAAGAAACTTCTTACCTCTGTCATCGTTGTAGGTGTTGGCCAATTCACAATTGCTTCAGTTTTTTGGGGATTAATTGAAATACCTTCGCTTCCAATCACGTGTCCCAAAAATACCACTTTTTTCAACCATAACTCACACTTCTTCAACTTAGCATATAATTTGTGGCTCTTTAACGTTTGTAACACCTTCCGTAAATGCTCTACATGCTTTCCTTCACTTTTAGAGTAGACTAAAATGTCATCCATAAACACAATTACGAACTCGTCTAAGAATTCCTTGAAGACTCGATTCATGAGGTCCATAAAAGCTGCTGGTGTGTTCGTTACTCCAAAGAGCATAACAAGAAATTCATAATGCCCGTATCGTGTTCGGAAGGCCATTTTCTCGATATCCTCCTTATTTACCTTCAATTGATGATATTTGGACTGCAGATCAATCTTAGAAAAAATGCTCGCTCCTTGTAACTGATCAAACAAATCGTCAATCTGCGGCAAAGGGTATCTGTTCTTAATAATGACTTTATTCAACTCCCGATAATCTATACACAACCTCATTATTTTGTCTTTCTTCTATACAAACAACACCGGGGCTCTCCATGGGGACATACTGGGTCTGATAAAACTTTTGTCTAGTAACTCTTGCAATTGTACTTTCAATTCTTTCAACTTGCTAGAGCCATGCGATATGGGGCCTTAGAAATTGGTTGGGCCCCGGGGGTAGCTTCTATGAAAAATTCAATTTCGCAGTCTCTGGGAATTCCAGGTAGATCTTTAGGAAAAACTTTAGGAAATTCGCAGATTACAGGGATCTCTGACAAACTCGGGTTCTCAAGTATGCTTTTCGTAACACAACAAAGGTACCCTTGACATCATTTCTTAAGGAATTTTTGAGCTCGGGCCATGGATATAAAGGGTGAGGGTGAGGAGACTCTTCGTCCTTTAAAGCAAAACTTTCCTTGAGGGGTATGGAAATCAACACACTTTAAAGTGCAATTGATAGTGGCATGATGGGAAGCAAGGCAATCCATGCCAAAAATAACGTCAAAAGGTTCCATATTATATGGGGATCAAATTGGCTAATAAACAAGCATTGTCGAAAGGTACCTCACAATCTTTATACACCGTAGAATAAACTACTCCTCCACTTATAGGTTGGGATACTAACAGTTCATAGTCCAAGGGTTCTGGAGTTTTTAGCAAGATTAGATGATATAAATGATTGAGTTGAGCTAGAATCAAACAGCACATACGCGGGTAAAGAGTAGATGAATAGATTACATGCGACAAGTTCCTCTGTGTTTCGGGGGTCTTTGGGGACTAGCGTGAACAACCTTCCTTGTCTTTGATTATTGTTGTTGTTTATTTGCATCTCAACCGGTGGCTTCCTTGCATTTCATGTACTCTAGTTCTAATTCTAGTTTCCTCTTATAGGGTTGGTTGCTAGGAGCCTTGGAAAATTTCTCCGGATGTCCCCTTCAACTTCACAATTGAAGCATTTTCCCGTCGTTCTCCAACATAATCCCAGATGGATCTTTTCGCACGTCGCACAGATAATCTTATAACTTCCTCCCTTTGTACCCCCTACGTCTTGTTTCTTCAGACTTCCTCTTCCCGAATTTCTTTTTCCCGTGGCTTGTCGTTTTTGATTCTCGAAAATTCTCCACTTTCATTATTTTCTTACTATACCAACATCGCTCAATCTATGACGTTGGCGTAGTTGGATAGCCTCAGGGGTCGAATCATTTTTTTGATTTTCTGGCCTTAATCCATCTTCAAATTTCTGTGCCTTCATATGCTCGGTATGGATCATATAAGAGGCGTACTCAGCCAGGTTTGTAAATTCGGCCTCGTATTTAGAGGCAGTCATCCCTTCTCTTTGTTTAAGTTGTTGAAAATAAGTACATTTGGCATCATGGAAGGACTTAGGGAAGTATTTTTCTTGAAAATAGACAAAAAATCGTTCCCATTCCATTCACAGCTCGCTTTGTTTCTTTAAGTTTTACCATCTTTGGGCTTCACCCTCTAGTTGATGCACCAGACTTTCTTTCTGAGTCTCAATACAAGGCACTACTCCAAAAACTTTCTCCATTGCCGCTATCCATTCGTTAGCCTTAACCGGATCCAGACCCCCTTTGTACGATAATGATTTCATTTTTAGGATTTTCCTTATATTTGGGCCTTCCTCTTGATTCTGGGGTATTTTAGGATTTTGGTTTTGAGCAACATTTGGAGGTTGGTTATTGGGGATGTTATCTGGGGGATTTAGATTTTGTTATCGATCTTGGGCTAGCCCGTAAATTATTTGACGCATTTCGTTCATATGTGCATTTACTTGTGTTATGAACTCATCTAGGTTTCCACTACATGCCATTCTTAGTATTTTTACCATGTTCGTAGATCTATGTCAAAGTAAATTAATTTTAGTATTAAATCTAAAAGATAAACATTATATAATAATAATTTGAATTCACGCAACTAAAAGAACATAAAGCAACCATAAACAACTTCATATATGTACAATGTTTTTTACAAAGTTTATTTTAAGTACAAGGGATCAAAAAGAACTACTAACTGCTCAAAACTACCTCCTAAACTTGTGTCCCCAAAACTACCTCCTAAACTCATGTTTCCAAAACTACCTCCCAAAACCCTTGAGACATATCCACTCCCCTTGACGCTGACCTAATCCATGCTAGGTCCATTTACTAACAGTTTTGAGATAACATCCCAATGATAAGAGCCTGGGCTATGCCTAACTCATGTGGATGCATCACTAGATCTGGTACAAGTGCAGCCATAGGAATGTCTACGGGGTTTGGGGCAAAGTCTGGGGGAGGCCAAATAGTCCCATGCCCATGAGCTGCAGCTCTATCTACAAACATCTAGTAGCGTATGAAGTCATCCATATTTGTTAATGCCTTACCATACATGCTCATTTTAGTGCAAAGGCGATATCCCACCACTGCCCGTTTCATGGTATAAAGGTAAAGTGGTTTCTCATCCTTTAGCTTGACCATCCCCTCATATGTAAATCTATGTGCACCCCCTTCAATAAAATTAGCATAGGCATATGGGTTTAAAGGCTTTGCCCTAAGGGTTCCCACATCTATACCACTGGTGCTGGAGTTAGTCTATGCCCTCCAAAAGTATCTAGAGTTTCCACAGGGTCCATGTCCTACAATGCACAGAAAGTGTTTTTGTTATGATTAACTTATCTAAACTAAGAGTATATTCAAAACATTATAATGTATGAGATATTATAAAACATAAGGTGGTTATAAGTGTTTTAAGCTTAGGATTTTTTAATTTTTTTTAAAAAAATTGTTGCTTTGATACCATCTCTGTCACGACTTATTTTCTAACATGGCGTTCGCGACTGACCAGTGAGTCAAATTCACCAAAAACCTTTATTTTCTCAATTTTCTTTTATAAATTTCCTTACTTATAACATAAAAGAATTTAGAGATAAACAAGTTTTATAAAAAGAGGTATGTGATGTGTAAAATAATTATTCCATGCAGGAGGGGACAATGCCTCATTTTAATTTGGGCCACACATTTGTGTGAGTCCCACACAAATATTGGTGGGATCCACGCAAATGTGTGACCTAAATTAAAATGGGTTTCGTATGAGGTTCACACAAACGTGTAGTCTAAATTAAAATGAGGCATTGTGTCCTACTGCATAGAATAATTGTTTTTGATGTGTGAGATTCATCCGTGCATGTATATATTTTTTTGACGGGATGACTCATATACTAACCTCTGTCCACCTGCCAAGTGCACCAAAATTTGCCACAGAAAATTATATATTCAACCCCTGCCCAGAAAATTATCAGCAGGAAAATTATTGTATAATTTTTCAAAATGCTATGTACGATATATAAAACACCCATGTTTTATTATATATTACATAAATATATACGCCTCATTACTATCAATAATAATTAATTGTGAATCTCATTTATTTTATTTACCAACTTACCAATATAATACTTTAATGTACTTGTATCTATATATATACTTATTATTCTCTTTAATACAATGTTTTTATTTTTTATTTTTTCTCAAAATTAATTTAAAAGAATAAAAAAATAAAAAATATAACTTAAAAATTAAAAAAATTTGACTTTTCTCAATTTTAGCCGTCTACTTTTAATTTTTTTCTCGTGACAAGAAACTAAAACTTTTTCTCAAAATCTATGCTTCCATACAATTATAATAAGTACTATAAACTTAGTAAAAAAATTTGTAACATTTTAATTTATCAAAAAAATCTCAAAAAGTAATTTACTATTTTTATTATTACTGTCTCTTTTCGAAACCATTGTAAAGGTTGAAAAAGTATAAACAACTACCACAAATTTTCTAACTATTTTACAATTCCTACATAACGCGTAGGCTAAACTGTTAGATTAAAATAAATAAACCACGTTAGTTACGTAAATCTCCCACACTTGAATAAATCTGATCCATCCCTTTCAAATGCTAGATAAAATCACGAAATTGGCTCGTTTAGAATAATTGTTTATTTAATTTATTTTTGTTTTTAATTAATTTTTTTAGTCAAAACTATTATATGTTTTAACTCCCCAGTCAAAAAAGTAAAAAATTTTAATCAAAACATAAAAAAATAAAAAAAACAAAAAATAAATCAAAATAAAAAATTAAATTAAATTAAATTTTATATTATTTATTTTTATTTTAATTTTATTTTATTTTTCAGTCAAATTTTTTTACTTTCCACCTTATCAATTCGAAAAAATAAAAATTGTTAACTTAAAAAAAAAGTTCCAAACATACAAAAATAAGCAAAGTTCTTAAAATTTATCCCAAACAGTGCCAGTGTTTTATGAGTATCTAGCTATTTTCTGTTGTTGAAAACTCATTACTGTACCAAGGAGATGTCCATGGTAGTCATCGGTGTCGTAAACGGCGCACTGGAGGAAGTCCTGGTTGATCCGAGTGACGTAGTGATGAGACTCGATCTGGCGGCTCAGATCGTGTCCGTACAAGGCGAAGGTGCAGACGTGCTGCCTCATCTGGTTCACTGGCTTCAGAGACTGCATTATCCCCGCGCCTTTGTCTAGCAACTGCTGCTCCACCGACGTCGGCCTTCCCGGTGGAATCGCCTCGCCTTTCTCCGCCGCCATCCAAATCCTAGCTAGATCTGTCTTGACGAAAGGAGAGTTCTCTTTTCTTTCTTTCTTTCTTTCTTTCTTTTCTCTGTCGGTCGCGGTCGCGATCGCGATGGAGTTCGGAGGAGATGAGAGGGATGGTTAAGAACTTAGAAGAGGTTGGGTCTGGAATCTGGTGTGGTGCGTGCATGACGTGGGCGATTTTGGTGGTCCCAAGTATCGTGTAATCGTGCATGGGGATGAGGTGGTTCGGATTGTTGGGCTTGTTGTCACGTTTTGATTGTGAATATACTCGTTGAGAACTATATATAGGTAATGATAGATTTTGGTAAATAAAAATATTTTAAAAATTATTAGAAATCATATGAGAATTTTGTAAGTAATGATACCAAATAATTTTTTTAATACAAAAGTGTTCACTTCCAGTAAATAGGTTGCTTTTCTCCTTTATTTGCTCAATAAAGGTGAATTATATTATTCTATTCAAAAAAATTTTACGACGTCATTCAAAAGAAATACTATATGTAAGTAATATCATATAGTACTTCAAAAATTACGTATAATTATTATTTTTAATGATACTTGTGAGCCTGTTTTTAGTAGAGGTTTATAAAAAATTCGAAAGAATCGGTAAACCGGTTCAAATCTGTCCGAACTATACGGTTTGGTTTGGTTCTATATGAAAATGATTTGATTTTGATTCTTAATTTTTTAAAACCGTTGCATATGGTCTGATTCGCAATTTTTATTAAAAAAAACCGTTCTATTCTAACCAGACCGATTTTTGTAAAAGTATATGTATTTTATATTTTATATTTTATATTTTTTTAAGTCACTTTTAATAATTTTAGTCCAAACAAATATACTAAAAACACATAAATAGCTTAGTCTAAAATAGTCTAAAAAATTAATATAAAATTATAATTACACTATTCTTATACAAAAAATTAAATATTTAACGATTAACGCATTATTAGATAAAAGGGTTTTGATAAAAAGATTGCTCATTTATTTTGTAATCGACTACTGCTGCATTAGACGACGATCTATCATTTATATTTAGTTTTTAATTTTAAATTTTTGAAAAATAATTTACGTTAAATTTATTTGAATTATGTCATTAGTAAAATTGATTCTGAGCTTTTGGAATAAAAAATCAAAATCGAACCGAAATCAAACTATTTTTATGAATTGATTCTAGTTATGTTCCACAAGTACAATAGTCTAATTTTGGTTCTAAAATTTTTAGAACCGTTACTAATGATTCAGTTCTTTGATTTTCTTAGAACTAGACTCATTGTGCACTCCTATTTTCTAGGACAAGTTATTAGGTAATTTCGGAGTATCATGTAGGCAATATTACGTGACACTCTCGATAAATAAATAATTACAACTTACATAATGTAAATTACTCTTTATCTCTTAACCATCAAACAAATTAATATAAGTCATCAGTACTTATCGTAAAATTTGTCGCTATCATATTGGGTAGGTGTACTATTTGGATTTACCACATGATACTCCGATAGCACCGAATAATTACTCTATTTCTGGAGTGTAATTATTATTTCAAGATTTTTGTTTATATATATATATAGATATATATTGACTATTTTTTTTTATTTTTTTAATCGTCCCGATGAAATAAATTAAAAAATTAAAAATTGATCCAAAGAATAAAAAAAATTAATAAAAATAAAAATAAAAAACATAAAATTTGATTTATTAACATATTTTTATTTTTTCTAAATTGTTAAATATTTTTGCTTAGAAAATTTAGTTTTTTTAGATTTTTTTGATAAGAAGAGTCGTTAAGTATAATAATAACTTGATAAAAAGGTTCATTAAATAGGAAAATAAAAAAATAAAAAAGCAATTATTCTAAACAAGGTCTTATATGAAATTGTAAAACAATACTGGTCTATTTTTATTATATATATAAAAAATAAGGATGAACTATTCAATATGAATCAAACATTCAATATTGTCTAAAGTTTTGTGTAAATAATATACTTTAAAATTACCTAATAATTTTTCACGTGTTGATTACTTTTCAACGCGAATAATTCTTTTGTGAAAAATAATAATAAGATTTTCATTGGCATTGAATAATAAATAAATAATTTATTAATATCTACACAAAGTATATTAATATATATTTGTAAAAATAGTAAATTTCATCCTTAGAAATATATTGATATCAATTCTTTTATTAAGTTTTTATCCAACGTTTTTTGGGTTCTCAATTTTTTAAACTTTCTTTCTCTACTGAAAATTAAAAAATTCATTAAAAATATATTTAATTTTATTTAGATTTTTTTATTTGTTGGCCATTTGTTTTACCTTTTTGAATTACTCTTTACGGGAAAAAAATAGATTTTAAATTTTCAATATTTTATTAGATCCTATTTTAAAAATTTATAATTATTCTTGAAAATATTATCCTTTCGTATGAATTTCAGTCATTTTTCCGAATTGAACACTAGTGAATCTTAGCTCTGGAGGAGTTGGTGGAGGTGCAATCGGCACCGGCAATCGGTTTTTGATGGGTAAAATGGATTGAAAGTATAAATAAAATACCAATACTATATTATCAAAACAAGCAAAAAAATAATTATTACAAACAATCGCGAAAACCAAATAAAGCAGATGATCGAGATTTGCATATGATGCTATTTTCTTAACATAGATTCGTCATCCACAGTGATGCTAATGAGTTTTACGGACGTCAATCTCCTATGATACAATGATCAACACACAAAGAAGGAGCACTCCAATTTACGGGTACGGCAAACCATTAAGTGTTTTATACTTTTGACTTTATAATTTGCACACTTTTAATGCAATGTAGAAAGGAATATGATGCTAAATTCGTGCATGAGGATGTGTTTAAGCCTGTGTTTAGGTTTTTTTTTTTCACATTTTCTACATGATTTAACATCTACTTTTTTTACGAAAAAATTAAAAAACTTATAAACTACTAAAAAAAACTAGTCCAAACACAGGCTAATTAGTCACTGAGGTAAATTTTCGCAAAAATCACTGCACCTGTTTAGAATTGGTGCAACTTCTCGTTGTTAGCGCTCAAGGACTCTGCGAGCGTTCTATACTGGAGTTTAGGGGGGCCTTTGGTGCTGAAGCGCTCAGTGAGCGCTCAACATTGAATGAGAGGCGCTCGAGCACTCCGCGAGCGGCTTACGAGCGCTCTATTCTAATCTGATTTCTGCGATAGACGCTCAAGCGCCTCGCGAGCGCACCATTCTAGAATTTAACTGTTGGAATTTTGATCCGTTAGGTTAACGGTAACCGAATTTAAATTCAAAGTTTAAAAATTTTATTTAAATAATAATTCAAATAAATTTTTTCTAAAAATATATGAGCAACTCGGGTCGAGTTGACCTGGACTCGAGCCTGGTCCGGTTTAGCTTGGCCGGCTGATTGGTCGGACGATGGCGGCGGCGTGTGCACGTGCAAAATTGATCAAACCCACTGTTAGGTAGCTCCTCTCCCATCCATAAAACTGGATCCCCCAAACTGACCATTCTCATAGTCTAACTTTAGCTTATATATACTCACTTTGTTCCTCAAGAATTTTTAATGTGGGATTGAAGTTTCACACTTTCATTAAATCCAACAAAACCCATATTCAAGCAACGACTTTGAACATAAATTTTTCATTAACTTTTTATTGAATTTGAGTAAACGTTGTTCATCTCCTCACGGATGAGAACGCATAGCACTCCAGACCCAACTCAAAAGATGGATGGGCCCCCATTTATTTTGGTCTAAAGTTTGCTAAAAATAAGATTATTAAATCTGATTTTAACAATTCTCCACATGAATGAGAAATGATTATAAAATCAATGCATATGCAAATACAAACACACAATATAGAGTACAAGCAAAAATCTTCTGCATAGATATATGTAGCTTGTGGCTTTGAACCTTTCCTTATGAAAGTCTATCGAATTTACTGGCAAATTAGTAAACATAATGTCTTTAACTGTTCAGCAGTTTATGTAAACTCAGACAATAGAAAATTACACGGGATATTTTTTGACATCGTTTGGTTCTCATGGTTATGTTCATTTTGGCCATGAACAACCTGATTTTCATGAGTGCTCTAGAGAAATTTAGCCTTATTATTCTCATAGAATAGGCATAGTTTACACTCACATAGGTGATTTCTTATTAAGAGTATCCTGCAATACTCCACTTGAATTTTCATGATATAAGAATAATTAAAAGCTTAGTTTATCTTGAACTCGCTACAGGTATCACAGTGTCATCATAGAAATGGGTAGGAGGGATTACCTCCGTTGTGATCATCCTGAGTCATTCACAACTTAGTTGTCATTTTGAACCTAGATCTTGGAATCTCCAGTAAGTTAGGTTGGGTGTCCGTTATGACAACTTTTAAAGTTATAGGCTTTAAATCTATTCCCTTCGATGATTGACTAACTTGCTTTCTAGCTAAACCTTTGGTTAGCAGATTTGCGATGTTATCCTTTGACTTTATATAGTCTATTGTGATAGCTCCATTAGAGAGAAATTATTTGATGGTATTGTGTCTTCGATTAATATGTCGAGACTTATCATTATACATATTATTTTGTGTCCTTCCAATTGTCGATTGGCTGTCGCAACAAATATAAATTATCGGCACATATTTTGTCCACATTGGAATGTCCTCTAGGAATTGGTGAAGACACTTAGCTTCTTCCCTTGGTTTATCTAAAGCAACAAATCCAGCTTCCATTGTGGACCTGGCGATACACGTTTTCTTAAAAAAATTTCAAGACACTGCTGCACTAGCCAAAGTAAAGACATCCACATATGAATTTTGAATCTTTGTTATCACATATCCAATTTGCGTTGCAAAACCCTTCTACTACGCTTGAATATCTCGTATAGTGTAGTTTATAGTTAAGAGTGTATCTCAAATATATTAGTATTGTAACTATTCAGTCCAATGATCTATCACTAGGTTACTCGTGTATCTACTCAATTTATTGACAGTGCACTCAATGTCCAGACGAATACAATTAGTCATGTATATTAAGCTTCCAATTATCTGGAAATACTCTAGTTGAGATATGCCATCTCTAGTATTATTCGATAAGTGGAGATTTAAGCCTATAGGTATTCTCGCAGGACGATTATCATATTTCTTGAATTTTTCAAGAATTTTCTCAATATAATGTGATTGAGACAACATATATCATTCAGATGTTTTAGAAACTTTAATTCCTAGTATAACATCTGCAACACTCAGATCTTTCATGTCAAACTTATTGTTTAACATTCTCTTGGTAGTTTTAATCATATCTTGATTACTACCAATAATAAGCATATCGTCAACATAGAGACGCACAATGGCATATCCCTTTTTTGTATCTTTGAAATAGACACATTTGTTACATTTATTTATTTTGAATCCATTTGACATCATTATGCTATCAAATTTCTTATGCAATTATTTTGGAGCTTGTTTGAGACCGTACAAAGATCTAACAAGCTTACACACTTGCATTCTTTCCTTGGAACTACAAAACCTTCCAGTTGTTCCATATTTGTTTTCTCATTTAATTTTCCATTAGAAATGTAGTTTTAATATCCATTTGATGTATCTCGAGTTTGTATAAGGCAACTATAGCAATTAACATCCGAATTGATATTATTCTTGCAACTAGAGAATATGTATCAAAATAGTATACTCTTTCCTTTTTCTTATATCATTTGATAACAAGTCTTGCTTTGTATTTATTTATTGAACCATCTACTTTTATTTTTCTCTTAAATATCAATTTACATCCCATAAGTTTATTACCCGGTGGAAGCTCTACCAGCTCCCAAGTATGATTTCATATGATGAATTTAATTTCACTGTTGACAGCCTTATTCCAATAAGGTGCTTCAGGTGTGGACATAACTTCTTGAAAGTTTTGGGGCTTATTTTCTAACAAATAAGTTAGAAATTTCAGACCAAAGGATTTTAAAGTCCTTATCATTTTACTACGTCTGGGTTCATTTTCATTTTCTTCTTGGTCTTGACTACTGTCTGTTGCAGTGTCATAAGTCCTTTTAAGATGACTTGATTCTGGTGTAGAATTACATTAAAAATATCCATGCGTTTTTTGATTCAATAATAATATTCACGTGTATATCCTCAATTTTTAACTTATGTATCAAAAATCGATATGCACACCTATTATTCGTATATCCAATAAATATACAGTCAACCCTTTTTTGTTCTTTTAGAAATAGGGACCGCCACTTTAGCCAAATACCCCACACTTTTAAATATTTGTAAAAAGGTTTACGACCCTTCCACAATTTATATGACGTTTTGTTTGTTTTCTTATTGGCTAATTTGTTGAGAATATAATTTGCGGAAAACAAAGCTTCCCCCCACAAGTCCGGAGGTAAATCAAAATTTGTCAACATGGCAATCATCATTTCCTTTAAGGTTTGATTTTTTCGTTCAGCAACACCATTTTGCTGAAGTGAATAAGGTGTCATAGTTTAGTGTATAATACCATGTTTTGAACAGAACTCATCAAAAAGTAATTCATATTCACCACCTCTATTACTTCGAAATTTTTTTATTTTCTTGTTAAGTTGATTCTCAACTTTATTGTTATACTGTATAAACATGAATAATACCTCATCTTTATTTATCAATAAGTAAATATAACAATATCTTATGCAATCATCTACTACAATCATCTATAAAAGTAATAAAATACTTTTTACCACATCTAGTTTGCACAAATTTTAAGTCACAAATGTCATTGTGAATTAATTCTAGAGGTTCAGTACTTCTTTCAACTGAATGAAAAGGCAATTTAGCCAGTTTTTCTTCTGCACAAATTTCACATTTATGATTTGAATCGCTGTGAAATTTAGGCATATAAATATTGTTAACCAATCTACGTAAGGTATCATAGTTAACGTGACCAAGCATACCATACCACACATTAGATAACTCAAACATACAAGCAAAAGAAGTAGTTGTTTTATTATTTGTAGGAAATACAGTCATTATATTGGGCTTGAAAATCCCATTACTCACATACTTCTTTCCCACAAGCATCCCGCTCTTGGAAAGGATAGCTTTATCTGACTCAAAGACTAGCCTGAAACCCCTATTACTCAATAATGACCTAAAATTAAGTTCTTCTAGATATTCGGGATACATAGTACATCGTTGAACGTCAATTCCTTGCTAACCGTTATCTTCAGAATCACCTTTCCTAGGCCTTTAACATTGGAAGTCGAAGAATTCTCCATAAAGAGTTGTTCTCCATTCTCCACTGGTTGATAGGTCGTGAACATCCTCTTATCTGAACACACGTGACAAGTAGCCCTAGTGTCTATCCACCACTTTCTTGGATTGCCAACCAAGTTCACTTCAAACACCACAACAAAAAGGATGATTTCTAACACGTCACATGACAGATTCTCCACTTCTATCATATTGGTTTGGGCAATTTTCTGCCTCTTGTCGGGATTCCCTCGACTCTTTCGCTTGCAACAGTTCTTAGTTAAGTGTCCTAACTTGTTACACACATAGCATTTTTCCTTGAACTTCTTGGTGTCGACGCCTTTGGAACCTTGTGCAGAGAATTTCCTTTCCTTGTTAGATTTCTGCACATGTACCACCACATTGGCTTTAGACTTCATAGATGAATTTTCAATTCTTTTATTGGAGACTCTATTGTCTTCCTCGATCCTCAACCTCACAATCAAGTCTTCAAATTGCATCTCCATGCGTTTGTGCTTAAGATAATTTTTGAATTCTTTTCAAGATGGCGACAATTTTTCAATAATTGCAGCCACTTGAAATGATTCACTTATTAACATTCCTTCTGCATGAATTTCATGTAGGATCAATTGGAGATTTTTAAACTTAACTGATTATCGTCTTCGAATCTACCATTTTAAAATCTAAGAATCTGTTGACAACGAACTTTTTCATTATGGCATCTTTCGTTTTATACTTCTTATCCATGAATTTTTGTAGCCCTTTTGCTGTCTGGATTGGACTATACACATTATACAATGTGTTATCTAACTTGTTGAGGATGTAGTTCTGACAAAAAAAATCAACATGTTTCCATGCTACCATAGCAGCAATAATTTGCATATCTTTCTCGTCCTTTTTCAGAGTAGGCAAATCTTTATGAAGAAATTTTGATAAGTATAGAGTCGTGAGATAAAACAAGATTTTCTATTGCCATCTCTTGAAATTAGAACCGCCAAACTTTTTTGGCTTTTTTTTCGTGATTCACGGGTACATTTGGAACAATCACATGTACAATTGGTGCACTTGCATGAGCAGTGTTTGTGACTGTAGTTCCAACACTGACATTTTCAGTGGCCATTTCTATCTAAATAGAAGATTAACACATAATTAAATACTTGTAAATTTAGAACAAGTATCTGGATAATCAGAAACAATACTTAATGGAAAATCAAAATTAAAAATAACACAGTTTTGAAAATTAGAACAGAACATGATATAAATGAACCAAAAATAAAAACTGTAAACCAATAGTACAATAAAGGTTTTTATAGAAAATCCAAATCTATCTTAAGATTGTTGGGAAAAATGAATTAAAAATATGAATAAAATGCCAATACTGTACTGTCAAAACAAACAGAAAAATAGAAAAGTGTTATTTAAAAAAATTAAAATAAATTCTTACAAATAGTCACGAAAATCAAATAAACCAAATAATCAAGGCTAGCGTTGGACGCTATTTTCATAAGATAGATTCATTCCCCACAGTGGTGCTAATGGATTTCACGGACGTTAATTTCTCAAGATACAACGATTAATACCTGGAGAAAAAGCACATCAATTTACGGGTACGGTGAACCGTTAAGTGTTTCGTACTCTCGGACTCTAGAACTTGCACACACTTTTAATACAATGTAGGAAGGAATAGGATGCCGAGTTCGTGCATGTGGATGTGTTTAAATATCCATTGAGGTAACATTTCGCAAAAGTCACTACACCTATTCAGAACTGATGCAACTTTTGGTCATTTGTGGTCAAGCGCTCTGCGAACGCTCTACGACTGCTCTGCGAGCATCCTATACTGGACTTCAGGGGGGCATCTAGCACTCGAGCGCTCAACACTGGAATGTGGGGTGCTCAAGTGCTTCGCGAGCACTTCATGAGCGCCCTATTCAGGACCTAGACCCGGACCCAAGCTCGAGCCCGAGCCCCGCCAGTCGATCGGTCAGACAAATGGTGGTGGCGCGCGTGCGTGTGTGTGAAATGGATTGAACTCACAATTAGGTAGGTTCTTTCCCATCCACAAATCTGGGTACCCCCAAGGGGCCCTCTTTTTAATCCAACTCTATCTTATATATATCCACTTAGTTCTTCAAGAACTTTCAATGTGGGATTGAAGTTTTACACTTTCATTAAACCCAACAAAATTCATGTTCAAGCGACGACTTTTAATATTGATTTTTTATTTACCTTTTATCGAATTTGAGCAAATAAATATACATCGTTCATCTTCTCGTGGAGGACAACGCGTAGTATCTCGGACCCAACTCAAAAGACGAATAGGTCCCCCATTTATTTTGGCCAAAAGTTTGTCAAAAAATAATATTATTAAATTCGATTTTAACATTTTCTTCTCATGCGAATCTCATCTCCAAGAAGTTGGTTGAATCACAGTGGAAAGACCCGCCCACCACCACGAACTCGTTGCAGTCGCCTTCTTCTTGTTCAATCTTCGATGATTGACTAGGTTTATCATGAATATTCATCCTTGAGTTGGATGCCAAAGGTAAATTAATATGGTTTGCAGTTCACCAACAGTTCTCTTGTATACTTATTAAATCGAGTTTGATTCTACATCGTAACCGTAAAAGCCAAACCAGTCATGACATGGTGTCGTCGACGGAGTGAGATTACGTGTGTGTATATATATATATATATATATATATATATATATAGACACACACACACACATGGATTTTCACTATTTTTCTTGATTGTGTTTGCTCATCCAAACCTCTCCTCCTCCTCCTCCTCCTTCTCCTCCTCTTTGTCTCTTTCTCTCTCTCTCTCTTATGATGGAGTTTAAGGATGATGGTCAAACCCTTGAATTAACGACAGTAAAACCGACAAGGTCTTAGGTCACCAAAATGTTAGAAACCCTAATACGATCGAAAATCTAAAAAGGCCTCACACCCGAGAAGCAAAAACCATAATGAAGGAAGAAAACCCCTAATATCCTAAAAATTATTTAATTATCATGAAATAATAATTTTAGAGTCAAAAAATCTCATAAAAAGGTTAAAATTACCATTATGTCCCTAAGACATAAGAAAGTCTTTAAAAATTTAAATTTTGATATTTGGACACCCAAAATTAAAGATTTAAATTAAAATTTAAAAAAAAGACAAAATAGAAAGTAAAATAACAAAAATTCCCATCTAGGGCCGGGCTATGCATAAAAAATTATGCCAAAAAGCTACTTTTTGCAATTTATATACTTAAAATTAAAAAAAAGATGTATAAATTAAGTATCATTATGATCCAAAAATATTCAAACAATTAATATTAATACTAATATAAGATTGAATGTCAACAAAAATAATTAAATCATTATTAAAGCTCTTTTACGCTAATTAAAACCAAAATGACACATCTTGTCAAAAGAACTTAATTTGACTTATATTCCTACACTTAATTAATCAAATGATGCTAAATTTATAATAAACTATAAAAATAATAAACTAACCATAAACTTATTAAAATAATTCTTTTTTATGAAAAAAAAGACTAAAAAGATACATTAAATTAATCCTTGAAGTATTTTCTTGGGCAAGGTAGTACCAAAACATCACCAAATCATCAATTAAAACAAAAATCAAACATGAAGCCACCCAAGCCTGCCCTAGCTGACTTTCCCATATGATTTTCTTACACAAATCTTTTAGAATAAATTCCATCTCCTATGCAACTAATTAAAAATAAGAAAAACCAAAAATTAATTTACATGGCATCGTTAAATCTACTACCTATTTTGGTTATAAAAACAAGAACCACACCCTCATTCTTCTCCTTCAATTTTTGGCAACAAGAGAGAGGAATAGACAAGAATTTAAGTGCTCAAAGGTTCTCCAAGAAAAGAAAGAGAAAGAAGGAAGAAGAAGGAGAAGACGAAAGAGGAGCCAAAGAGAAGCTTGGAGGTTTTGCTTAGAAAGCTAAGTCCTATCAACCTTCCGCCATTAATAAATCTTTAAAGGGTAAGAAAGACTCTAAAACTCTCTGTTCATACTTGTTAGGGTTGGTATACTGAAAATCGTATTTTTAATATTTTATTTTATTTTTACTAAAATTAATTTTCTATTTTATGAGAATCTTTATGAGTAACGTATGCGTATCATTTTTTTAATATGTATGGATGCCTAATATTCTATATAATATTTAATCTGGTGTGTAGAGTATGATTTCCACATAGAAAATCAGATTTTAGGTTCTTGCACAATATAAGTATTATGTTCACAGTTTAGATGAAAATGGACATAACATCGGTACGACTGTAGTACAGAATTTTAGTAGATCTGTCTTGGTTACTGAGAATAGATAATAGCATCGTCTATTGTTCCGACTTTCTGTGCTACTACACTTTGTGTGTATTGAACGGGACATTTTGAGTAATTAATTTTATACTGACTATATAAATTAATTCACTTATGAATAGTGCTTATTCTCTTAATCTTGAAATAATTATTAATTTGTGTATATTTAATATTCATTAGTTTGATTCATTAGAGGGTGCGATCTTATATGAGTCTATATTCCCGGTGAGTTGGATAGTGATATTATTTATATAAAAATATTAATTATTGACGAAATTTATGTACCAAATGATCGGGATTGATTATACCCCCTTAAAAATACTTATAAGTTTTGACCGGACCAAACTCTATAAGTAGATTTGATTATTCGGCGGTCAAATAAGTTAAGCGGAAGAGCTTAAGAAATATAAAAATGTTAATTAAATTAAATTGTCAGTAATTAAACTTAATTGGCGGATATCGAAAATCTTAACGTGGAGAGAAATGATAAACATTTAATAACTGGAGCTCAATGCAATAAGGTCTTGAGATTATGGGTCAGAGTGCAATTATAATTTTTTAGTAGTGTGAACTGTAATTCAGTGTATTATGAAAATTGTAGAAACCGGTGCATGTCTTTTCATAATTGCAGAAACCTCTAGTAGGTGTCTCTGTCCTACTGGAAGTCGAACTTATAATTACTTTCTAGGTCCCTGCTGTAGCCCTATATATATGCGGATAGACTGAACCAGTTTTTAATGATTTTATATCATTATTATTATGATATTATTTTTTTCTTTCAATACTTAAATATATCGGGGTTCAATCAGTACGAGTTCTCGGAGGATCGTATCCCACACTACATTTGAGGATCGCGTAAGGAAATATAATAGAAGATCTGATAGGTGTTTCAACTCGAAATCAAGTCGTAGTTGAAGATTAGATCCACAAAAGGTATTCATCTAAATTGACTTTGGTTGCACAAGTTTTATTTTGATCGTTCTTCGTAAAAAGTTTTACTTGGAGCCCGTTTCGGCGTTTGCCCGTCCAGTTAATTTTTTACCGAAAATCGTTTATAAAAATAATAATTTTAGATTTTTTACCTCCAATAAATTGGTATCAGAACCGTTTTATTTTTTATTTTCGATTATCGGGGACAAGTAGATTTAAAACTATTGCTAACTTTATTTTGTAGACGTTCTAATTCCGATATTATGATCATCATTTATTTTCATTTTTGATTGAATGCGTGAATTATGATTTAATTGTTATTTTTTTTAACCACGAGGGTTGATCGTGGTAGATTAATTGTAAGCATTCGGGATATATGATTGTTGTAATAGTTAATTTTATATTTTTAAATATCTGTTTAGATTATTTAAGAATAGGTTAAACATGTTCAAGAACACGAAGAACGGAGGCAGCACCGGCAGCGATTTCGATTTTAACGGGCCACAAATCGCGATAAATTTTAATTGTTTGAAACGATTTTTTGGTGAGATTTTCTACAGTATTTAAGTATAAGAAATAGCATAAAAAATAAGTCAAAATAGTAAGAAGAAATCACCAAAACAACCCAATTTTGGGTGCTTTGCCGGTGGCGGTTCGGCGGTAATTTTTATGATTTTTAGGCCATTTTTGGAAAGTTTTTTAAACTTAAAAAAGCAGTAAAAATACCTTAAAATTCTATGCAACATTTAAAAAAACTGGGCCAAACAATGCATTAAAAAAGAAAAAAAACAACAACGATTTTTTCTGGCGACATCGACGCTATAGCAGCAGCTTCCAGGCAGCTTTCCAACAGTTTTTTAGGCTGTTTTTGAGAATTCTTTTTTACAAAAAGATAGAATTTTTTGAGAATTTTTTTTTTAATATAAAATACGTCGAAAATAGAGTTCGGATGAGGCCGGAACGGCCTTGGGAAGTTGGCGGTAGAAGGCAGCGGCGCTGGTGAGCGGCGGCTGTCCGTTTTAGGTGATTTTTTGGCAGTTTTCTAAGCGTTTTTCAAGCAATTTTTTTATAAAAGTAGTACTTTTCGATATCTTTCTTTTGATATAAAGTACGTTGAAAACCGAGTTCAGAAAGAGGTCGAAAAAGCCTCAGGAAGTTGGTGGCACAGTGTTGTGGAGGGCAACAGTGCTTTTGAGGTTTCGGCCATTTTTTCGGCTGTTTTTTGAGCAAATTTTTAGCAGATTTTTTGACAGAAAAATCTCATATTTCGAGAGCTTTCCAACGATATAAATCTCGTCAAAAATAGAGATCGAATGAGGCGGCAAGAGCCGCCTGAAGGCGACGGCAAGGCGGTGCCAAGGCGGCACCGGCGGTGGCTGGTGGTGGTTTGGCAATTTTCTCTCTCCTATGGCTGTTTTGTTGTATATTCTGATATATACGAAACTAATATGATATATATTGATATATCAGATAGTATTAAGGAAGCTTGATGCAATCAGAACACTGAACCAAAGGCGAACAGAAATTAAAACAGCTGATTCTCTTAGCGAGACTGAAACACCCTAGTGTTTCACTTGGATCATAAAATCGAGATATATGCATATCGTATTTATATATATATATGAACTGCATTGATGATTACATATCTGTTTTATTTATCCTGTTAATTTAATTAATTCGAATATTTGATTTTGATTAAAATATTTTGTAATAAAAAATAGAATTAAAATTTTTAATTAATTAATTAATTAAATGGAAAAATATTAGATATTTTATTTTTTTACAAAATATCACGTTTAAGATGATTTTTTAAATCAAATATCCTAAAAAAATATGAGAATTAATTCTGAATTTTAAATTAATTAAATAAAAAAATATTTAATCAAATTAAATTATTATTTTTTAAAAAATGTGGGATGATAAATAAAATAAATAAATGCATTTATTCACTATCTTACCTGAAAAGTTAAAGAGAAAACTGTGTATTTATTAAATTTTATTTGTTACGCATTTAAATACGAAAAAATAGTTTGATAAATCAGAATATTTGGAATCGTGTACACGAAAAAATGTTTGATTCTTT
Source organism: Heliamphora exappendiculata (assembly GCA_034768845.1). NCBI lineage: Eukaryota > Viridiplantae > Streptophyta > Magnoliopsida > Ericales > Sarraceniaceae > Heliamphora > Heliamphora exappendiculata. The sequence goes on from JAOTRH010000002.1 coordinate 6,245,821, forward strand.
TAGATCGTGTGGCTTTCGAAATTAATAAATTTATTTTAATTAAACGGATTTTTATAACCCTAAAAAATATTTTAAAAATTTAAGTGGGAGAGAAAATTTATTCACAGATAAATCCCGCAGTCTTCATCACCTGTTTGTAGGCTATGCAATTAAACACTACGTGTCGACAGCAAAACTTTTTTCCCCAACAGACAGTTTAGTTGCAATATCGCCAGTACAAATCTTCTTTAGGGATAATTCTAGATAATTGTTAGTGTGGATCACTTCTCCAACTGAAAGATTCATTACAAAACGATTAATTTGAGATTAGGTGATGGTTAACACTTAGCTGTATATAATAATATCTTCTCTAACTGAATCACTATTATTATATATTGGACCGAAACTATATCAGCTATTTAATTTTACTTGGTATGGTCAATTGCCTAGATAGTAAAATTAAAAGAAATTGGTCTGCCTAGTCTTATGAAGGATAGTAGACGTCCTCCCAACGAGACATACTATTATCAGGTTACTGGGCTGCTGGCGAATTAATTTTAAAATGGTAGATGGAACCAAATTAAAATAAATTTAAAATTTTGCTCATCATAATTAACGGTTTTATTTAACTATGTAATTCTCATGATTAAAATAAATTTTAATCCACTCAATTTAATACTCAAAGAAAACACACTTACGAGATTGAATTTTATTGACTGAAAATGTAACTTGGATATAGTTTTAACTACAAGTGGTATTCCTTCAATACCAGGAAATGTGTTTGTTTCTGAAAAAAGTTCTTCTTCTGGGTCGAAAGGTATGAAGAAGAAAAAAGTTCAGAAACAGGGAGACACGGTCTCCAGGGTAGTTAGTGGGCCACTGACTGGTGTGAAAAAATCGAAAGACATATATTTTCACCGCAACCAGACCCGGCACTGAAAAAATCTATGTCAAGTATTTCTCAGAAGGCAGAACAAATAGTATAATTTTAGTTCACTGGTTTTGAAAACACGTTTAGCGGTGTTATCTACCAGTACCTCGTGTGTTGATACGAGAGCCACAAATCATGTCTGCAATTCATTGCAGGGGTTGTAAAAAATCCGACAACTTAGTGCTTGAGAGATTTATCTACATATGGACAATAATACAAAGATAACAACAATTGCAGTAGGAGATGTCACTCTTAGTTTTAGTAGAGATCGAATTTTAATGTTGAGAGATTATTTTTATGTACCTGCCATTAGAAGGAACTCAGTTTCCGTTTCTGGATTAGTTAAAGGCGGATATTTGGTTTATTTTAATGACTCTATGGTTATTAAGGATAATAAATGGGTTATCTATTCTGGTATATTGGTGGATGATTTTTATATTATTACTCCAATCTCTCCTACACTGCAACTGACTGAAACGAATAATACATTTATATTATCATATAAAAGAAAGTTTTCTTCTTTAATAAACTAAACGTTTTTTTGGCACTTATACTTGGGTCATATTAATCTAAAAAAGATAAACAAACTGGTAGCAGATGGATCTTTGAGTTCATTAGAAGTGGAAGCACTTCAAGTCTGCGAATCTTACCTATAGGGTAAGATGACCAAGAAGCCCTTTTCTGCCAAAGGCTATAGAGCGAAAAAATCGTTGGAGATGGTTCATTATGATGTGTGTGGTCCTATAACAATCCGGGCTAGAGGTAAATTTGAGTACTTCATCAGTTTCAATGATGACTACTCAAGGTATGGATACATTTACCTGATGCATCATAAGTCTGAATACTTTGAGAAATTCAAAAAATTCAAGGTGGAGGTGGAGAAGCGTCTGGGTAAAAGTATCGAATCACTATGATCCGACCGTGGTGGGAATACCTCTTGAGAGAGTTTAAGGACTACTTGTCATCAGAGGGGATTACATCCCAGTTGACTGCACTTGGCACTCCACAGCAAAATGGTGTAGCAGAAAAAAAGAATAAGACCCTTATGGAGATGATAAGGTCAATGATGAGTTATTCAGGTTTACCAGATTTATTTTGGGGACTCGCTTTAGAGACAGTGGCTTACATTCTGAACTTGGTACCTTCTAAGTCAGTATCTTCTACTCCCATAGAATTGTGGACCAGGTGTAAGCCTAGTCTGAAACACATTCGAATTTAAGGGTATCCAGCACATGTGCTGAAAGGGAACACGGGTATGTTGGAATCAAGGACAATAGTCTGTTTCTTTGTGGGGTATCCCAAGGGAACGAATGGTAATTTATTTTACAATCCTAAGGATCATAAGGTCATTGTTAGCACCAATGTTCGATTCTAGGAAGAGAATTATATTATGGATCACATGCCCAATAGCAAAATTATTCTAGAAGAACTGAGAAGAAATACCAGTAGAACGGAAGAGGAACCACAAGCCACTGATATTCCATTACCTCGTCGTAGTGGAAGGATTATCGGGACAGGTACAAATCAAGAATAGGGTGCTGATGCACAGGGTTCAGATTGTGCATAGCTTATTACTGCTAGTACACAGATACAAGTAGTGCCTTTTCGTAGTGGGAGAATTGTACATCAACCTGATCGGTATATGTTCTTGGGAGAGTCTTTGAACAGGATCTTGATAGAACTAGATATCGAGCCCTGTAACTACACTAAAGCACTAAAAGACAATAATGCAGATCTTTGGCAAATGGCTATGAATTCAGAGATGAAATCTATGTATTCTAATTAGGTCTGGAAACTTGTAGAACCACCTGAATGGATAAAACCCATTGGATGTAAGTGGATCTACAAGAAGAAGAGAGGAGTAGACGGGAAGGTTGAAAACATTAAAACTAGGCTTGTTGCTAAAGGGTTTACTCAGAAAGAAGGGATCGACTATGAGAAAACTTTTTCGCTGGTAGCCATACTTAAATCTATCCGAATTCTTTTATCCATTGCCGCTCATTTCGATTATGAAATCTAAAAAATAGACGTTAAGACAGCGTTTCTTAATGGAAGACTTAACGAGTGTATCTATATGATACAACCAGATGAATTCATTGCAAAAAGCCAGAAGCATATGTTGTGCAAGCTTTAGAGATCCAGGCATCAAGGTCTTGGAACACTTGGTTTGATCAAGTTATAAAATTTTATGATTTTGATCTAAGTCCAGATGAGTTTTGTGTGTACAAGAAGCGTGACAGAAGCATGGTGATCTTCATAGTACTTTATGTAAACGATATCTTACTCATCAGAAACGATGTGGGGGCATTATCTACTGTTAAAGTATGGTTATCTGGACAATTTGATATGAAGAACTTGGGAGAAGCCATTCATAACTTTGGAATCAAGCTTATGTGAGATCGAAAACAAAGGATGTTGGGCTTATCACAAGAAAAATATATCGATGATATCCTTACTCATTTTAGCATGCAGGATTCCACGAAAGGATTTCTACTTTCAGGTATGGAATCACTCTATCCAAGGATCAGTGTCTTAAGATACCTGATGAGATAGAGAATATGAAGGCGGTTCCTTATGCTTCGGTAGTAAGAAGCCTCATGTATGCTATGCTTTGCACTAGACTCGACATCTGTTTTGCCATTGGCATGGTTAGCAGATATTAGTCTAACCCAGTGTAAAAGTATTGGACTGTGGTAAAGAATATATAATCAAGTACCTAAAAAGGACTAAGAATTATATGTTAGTTTACTAGGTAAACAGTCTAGTACCTTTGGGTCATACAAACTCAGATTTTTAGTCAGACATAGAGCTTGTATCAGGAGATAACCTTGTAGATTCTTTACAAAGAGCATACCGACTAAGACTTTTGATAGTCGTGTATAGGGCATGGAAGTCAGATGTGTAACAGCAAGATTTTGAGTATATGTGGAAAATTGTTAGGGTTGGTATACTGAAAAATCATGTTTTTAGTATTTAATTTTATTTTTTATAAAATTAATTTTTTATTTTATGAGAATCTTTATAAGTAATGTATGTGTATCATTTTTTTGATATGTATGGATGTCTAATATTCTGTATAGTATTTAATCTGGTGTGTGGAGTACGACTTGCACGCAGAAAATCTAATTTTAAGTTCTTGTACAATATAAGTTTTATGTTTACAGTTTAGATGAAAATAAGCATACCATCGGTACGACTGTGTTACAGAGTTTTAGTAGGCCTATCTTGGTTACGGGAATAGATAATAGTGTCGTCTATTGTTTCGACTCTCTGTACTAGTACACTTTGTGTGTATTGAACGAGACATTTGGGGTAATTAATTTTATACTGACAATATAAATTAATTCACACTCCAACGTTATTATAAATAGTGCTTATTCTCTTAATCTTCAAATAATTATTGATTTGCGTATATTTAATATTCGTTGTTTTGAATCATTACAGGATGCGATCTTATATGGGTCTATATTCTCGGTGAGTTAGATAGCGGTATTATATATATAAAAAATATTAATTATTGACGAAATTCACGTTCTAAATGATCGGAATTGACGATATCCCCTTAAGGATGCTTATAAGTTTTGACCGGGCCAAACCGTACAAGTGGATTTGATTATCCGGCAATCAAATAAGTTAAGCGAAAGGGTTTACAAAATATGAAGATGCCGATTAAATTAAATTATCAGTAATTAAATTTAATTGGCAGGTATCAAAAATCTCAACGTGGGGAGAAATGGTAATCATTTAATAACAGAAACTCAATGCAAGAAAGTCTTGAGATTATGAGTCAGAGTGCAATTATAATTTTTTAGTGGTGTGAATTGTAATTCAGTATTTTATGAAAATTACAAAAATCGCTGCATGTCTTTCCATAATTGCAGAAGCCGCTAGTAGGTATTTGTGTTCCACTTGAAGTCTAACTCATAATTACTCATCAGGTCCCTGCTGTAGTCCTATATATATGCGGGTAGGCTGAACCAGTTTTTAATGATTTTATATCATTATTATTATGATATTACTTTTTTCTTTTAAGACTGAAATACATCGGGATTCTGCCAGTACAAATTTTTGGAGTATCGTAGCTCACACTACGTTCAAGAATTGCGTAAGGGAATACAGTAGAAGATCTGGTAGGAACTTCAACTCAAAATCAAGTCATAGTTGAAGATTAGATCGACAAAATGTATTCTTCTAAATTAATTTTGATTGCACGAGTTTTATTTTGATCGTTCTTCGTCAAAAGTTTTATCTGTAGCCCGTTTCGGCGTTTGCCCGTCTAATTAATTTTTTATCAAAAATTATTTACAAAAATAATAATTTTTGCAATTTTGCCTCCAAAAATACTCACCACAAACTCCTCTCAACTTATTCTCAAACACAAAATCAAGAACATAACCAAAATGCATGATCAAAGGTGTAATAGTTAGGTTTTAAGGACTATTTTGAGTATTTGCTGTGATTGTGTGTTTACATATTGATTTCTACAAAAATTATAGCATGTTTAGGTCCTGAAGGTTTGGTTTTTAAGTATACACATCATGCATGCAAAGAAAATTGGCTCAAACTTGACATGCACCATGCTAGGAGGTTGAACCATAACTAGGTGTGAGTTTTCAAAATTTTAGTTTGTTGGACTGATTTTTGAAAAATTATAACTAATTATAGAAAAATAATATGAGGTTGTGCATTATGTCCAAACTTAGATTTTTGTATTATCTTTCATTTCAAATTGGTTTGAACTAGTTTGAGTGCATAAAATTCGAAATATGATTTTTCTACTACGATGTATCATTTTTAGATCAGTCTCTATTGTAGAGGTAAAAACTCTATTTTAGAACGAGAATTGAGCTTTGACTTTTTCATGAAAGCTATAGTTAACATGTTTATCTATTTACCTACAAAAAATGAGCCTTTTTTATGAGATTTGGTTGGTCAAAACCCACCTGTAATTTGTTGTTCATGTTGAGTGACTTAAATAGCTTGCGATCAAACTTTTTTGTGTAGCCCAAAACTCATATTTTTAGTGACATATTTTAAAAGTGTTCTTCATAAGCAATGTTAGGGACATTTCGATCTAAATTCTGCCCAAAAATCTGGTTCATTAGATTCTGTTTGATCCCTCAAATGGTTTTTAAACTCTTTGTTGTTTCTGTTGGAAGTTCATCTCTACTGAGTTTTAAGATTAAGATGCTGATTAAACTCATTTTATTAAATGAGTTATTTCTCAAATAGTTTTTTAAGAACCACCCTAAGCACTCTTCATAATAAATGTAGGGGATATCTTGACCTAAAACATATCCATAATTCAACTTGAAAGAACCTGTTTTGATGTCCCAAACCCGTGGTCTTCTGAGAATCTTTTTCTTAGCAAATTATAAGGGCTGCTGAAGCATTTTCTTTTGCTGAGGCCAAATCACCTAAGAGCCTTGGAATTTAGTCTAACTGTCATTCATAAAAGTTATAGAAAATATTTTAATTTAGCTTGTAACGAAAAATCAGAAATCAAATCAAAGTCTAAAATCCCCAAATTATTGCTGCAAGTTAAAATTAAATGGTTGAAAGTCTAGTAGTAAGGTGTTAAATGAATTGTGAGCATGCTCCTTGTGTTTGGAATTGTTTACATGATTAATTTGATTTAAAATTTTAGAATCATGACTTGAGACCATTGTATGATGAAAATAACCTTGCCATGTGATTAAAACCTTGCTTTGAAGAGTTGTGCATCATGCTTTGAAGAGTTGTACCACATGCTTTAAATAGTTGTACTTCATAATATATTTGATTGTACATTTCCTTGCCTAGTATATCTCATGATTATGCTTAGTTATACTTCGGGCTATGAGTTGTTGTACCATGAGTAGTGTCACATTGCATTGAAGCATCTTGGGGTTTATCCTTGTAACTATCAATACATTGTCTTGTCTTGTTTGTTAGGAGTGCTTTTGGAGTCTATCATCCATTTATTCTTGGTCTGGGGCGTCCCTAGTGTACCCATTACGAAATGTATTGGGATAAATTTACCTCAAATACCTTGGGTATGTCCCTGGTGTATGAATATTGTTTATGACAGAAACCTCTTATGGGCACCATGGGTTCGTCTCTAGTTTTATATATTTATACTTTAGACTTGGTTTGACACTAGGCAAAACATCATGAGTTTTAAGGTGGGATAAAACGGTTATTATTATTTGGATGATCAGAGGTAGCACTAGACCCCACGTCGTTGTGCATGAATAAAACAGCAGGGGTATGAAGCCCAGCGAAGAGGTTATTATCCACAACGAGGCATGAATGATGACCTCAGTAATCATGTTGTCCATAAAATCTAACTCTTATAATTCCCGATTTCATGCTTCCGTTCTTGGGCTATGGTCGGGTTGGTTATTTCCATTGCACTCGTCATTACATGCACAATTAGTTGTTTTATGTTTGCCCGCTTACCATGTTTGTATCTTTCAAAATTGTCTGTCTTCTTGATACATAAATGCATTAAGTGTTGTATGGAATGTGTTTTGGTGATTTTGTGTTATAAGTTTGGTCAGTGGGTTTAGAGATTTTTCTTTTGACCTCCAACTTACGGCGTTAACGCCACAGGTGAAGAAGAAGAAGTACAGTATGTGGAAGATTTTACAGAACATGTCGAGTACCAGGAACCTGAGAACCTTGGGCACGCATAAAGATGTGAAAACTCCTTGGTTGCCTTTTGTGCTGTCTATTCAAGCAAAAGTTTTCCTATCTTTTTGTGAACTTGTAATGGATAACTGTAATATTTATCTTTTGTGGGTTGTATAGGGAAAAACTTGATGTCTAATGATATAGTAGTTCATGATTAATTATGAATGAATGCATTAGTATAACCTTATTATGCTTTTATGTATGTCTCAATGTACCCGAAAATCAGGGCGCCACAGATGGTGGTGATGTGGTGGAGGGCATTTGCTTAAGAGATACTTTTTCTGCACAAACGAGACATTTTCTTTACTGAATCTATTACAGAAATGAGACTTTTATTACAAAAATGAGACAATGTCTCATTGCAAGAAAATGTATTATTTCTGCCAGCAATGTTTTATTATAAATAAATGTCTCATTTCTGCATCAAATGTCTCATTGCAAACAATATCTCATTTCTTGTCATATGAGACATTTGTTTTGAAAAAAATGAGACATTTGAGGGTTTATATTTCAAAGAAATGAGACATTTCACAATGCCTCATTTTCTTCTTAAACATTTTTTCAAAACAAATGAGACATTTCTACACAAATGAGATATTTGTTACAAAAAAATGAGACAATGTCTCATTTTTGCACAAAATCCCTCATTACAAATAAATGTGTCATTTCTGTACCAAATGTCTTATTACACATAAAAAAATGTCTCATTTCTCTTCTTCTTCTCCGTCGAGATCCACACTGTCAAGATCCATGTTGGTAGAAGCAACGTCGATGAGATCCACACCAATGAAATCTGGTGGTGGCTGCGGTGGCGATTTGGTGGTAGCAGCGGTGGCGATTTGGTGGTGGTGGTGATGGGGAGTGGTAGCAATCTGGTAGTGGTGGTGACAAGGAGTGGTGGTGGTGGGGAGTGGTGGCAATCTATTGGTGGTGGCGACAGGAAGGTGGCGGCGGCGATGATACCGACGCTGGTGGGTGTCAGGCTGGTAGAGGTATTTGTGGAGCATAAATGGTATATCCTGGTAATTTTGGTATAAAAATATTATAGAGGACTTACTAGAATATAATTTTTAGTTGTGACTTATTAAAATACAAGACCTCTAAATGGGACATAATTCAAAATTTCTCCTAATTCTTTTTATATAGTATAAGTTTATCTAGATAAATTTGAGCTAAGTTAAGAAAATTAATAAATTTTAAAATGTACACTTTACTTGTTTTATTGGTATGGATACATTTTAAGGAAAGAGGATCCAATAGTACATAAAATAAAAAAATATGAAAGAAAAATCGTCTCATATGCTACTACTGTTAGGAAAATATGTTAAAATCATACTTCTGTATAATAGATTTTGGTATTTATTTTATTCATTAATAAAAAAGTTTATTTCCATTTTAACGAAAATATGTATGAGCAATGTTTGTACTGTATTATTTATTTAATATTATACATGTATCTCTTTTATTTTACATTGTATATAATTTGGTGTGTAAAATTCGACTTACAAAAGATCAAAATATCAATTTTTATAGAATATAAATTTTTTGTTCACAGTTTTAGATGGAATTAGACACACCATCGGCAAGACTATGATATAGTATTTTAATAGGGTTGTCTTGATTATGGGGGATTGTATAGTCTCAAATTATTGTGCTAGTACATTTTGTATATATTGAACATGACCATTTTGGAGTAATTGTTTTATACTAACTGTATGAAATAATTAATGCTCCACCATTATTATGTATGTTTATATTTTTATTTCCAAAATAATTACTAAGCACACATATTTAGAGTTTGTGATTTTGAATCACAAAAGAGTGAGATCTTTTATAGGTTAATAAACTCGGTTAATTGGATATTTGCATTATGTGTATGGTAAATATTAATTATTAACGGAATTCACATTCCGATATAGGAATTAATAATACTTCCTTAAGAAAGTTTATAAGTTTTGATTATGTCAAACCTTACATGTGGATCTTTTATTCAACATATCAAATAAGTTAAGTGAAAAATCTAAAGAAAATTATAAATGGTCGATTAAAATTGTCAGTAATTTAATTTAATGGACGGGTATTTGCAGTCTTAACGTGAGGAGATAAATAAACATTTAAAACATAAAACTCGAAATTATTTTGAGATAGGGTTGGGGGTGCAATTATAATTCTTTAGTAGTATGAATTATAATTTATATATTAGCAATTCAATTTGAATTGAATTAAGTTTTTTCTAATTGCATTAGGAGTCTGAATTTTATTCACTCATTAGGTCCCTATTATAGCGTATATATACTATGCTTAAACTCAATGGCAGCTAGGGGTTTATTTTTTCCCAATTCAGTCGTGATATTGAAAAAAATAAGGAGCAGCAGAGTTACGATTTAGTCATGAAAATCCGAGCCCACCCTCTATTCATAATTAGATGCACGAAAATACGGTAGAAGGTTTAAGGTGAAATCGAGTTCTGATTCGTCCATCTATTCATGAGATTTCTGTTCGAGTGCTGAGACGAGATCAAATCAGAGAGATTTCAAAAGTTTGACCCTTATTCCACTATATGGGTTTTAACTAGGTTCTAGGGTTCTCCTTTTTTTCTGATAATTTTATATGTACTGTCATTGGTTCGTGGGATTCGTTTTCCCAACTACTCTGCAACCTTCCTAAAAAGAACTAGTATTTCCACCTCTACTTTATATGGTTGATATTTCTTAAACGTAGATGGTCATCCGGTATGATAAAACATAGTAAATGACATCATATTGTGATCTACGAATAAATCTAAAATCAAATCTAGAAAGATGGTGATAGCCAGTGTAATGTTTCTACTTTCGTGTTAAAGGCACCAAGATTCGTCACCAAAAGTTGGATACTTGTTAGATCAAAACGAATTTGTAGCCACTAGACGGTAATCACTCGATCACCAAAAAGGATAGCAAAGAAAACAAAGTATAAGGAAAGATAGAAAAACTACTAAGAACAAATAATCTGGGAGAGAGGGGAGTGCCACTGTAAATTTATAACTTAAAATAGTAAAATTTATATTTGTTGATTTAGAATAAGAAACTATAGGCAGACAAATTATAAGAACATGTGTTTAGTTTTCTTTTTCAACATTTTCTTGGACTATAAATTAAAACAAAAATTATAATTTAAATATGAACAATCATCCTTAAAATCCTTAACTAGAAATTCCACCATTACATTTTTGTTTCTAACGCGTTCAAAGAGGGTTAGTTTTTCATAGAAAAAAATTGTAAAACTTCTATGTTTTGTATTCATGATGTGTCCACATTTAGCACATGGCCATAATAAAGACATTTGGTGTAGCCAAAATTATGAACATATAAATTGTAACATAAAAAAATATAATTATAATTTTAAGAAAAACTTATAATGTTAAATAATACTATACTTTTTATTATAATATTATGCGGGATATTTAATGTACATGATTTTCAATCTAATACATCTCAATAAAAACTAAACATTAATAACGTATTTTTGACGGCCATTGATATTTGATTAACGAAATACATAAAATTCTTATTTGAATTCCTTAATTCTTGGCTCACATTCTTCGCTCTATCTCTAACATTTCAAAATAACCGTATTTGTAATTGATGAAAAATCGATATTTGTATGGGATGGTTATTGTATTTTTTATAGGTGAGCAAAGAGGGCCCATAAAATAACTCTTAAAAGGATTTCTATTAATCTATAGTTTTCTTCTTATCGTAAAGGAATTATTTTCCAACTTAAATTCAATTAGATTAGATGAACTTTATTTCTAATTGGCTTATCGATAATTTTTTAAATTCAAATTCAAATAAAATATATAAAATCGTGAGGTTAATATGCCATCATAAAGCCCGTGAGTTTAACATTCTCTTACTTAACCCAATACGCCGATTGCAATGTAAGGTGTACTTTATTTTTTTGAAAATGCATTTGTTTATTTTGTTTTGGCTTGTTAAAATTCACACATTGAAACTTTGATACGTGATCACAAATTTTCAAATATTAGCCAATAGGTTCATAATAATAAAAAATTATAATACTGAGATTAATTCAGATTAACAATGTAAGTCATAGCGATTTTGTAGTATCTATGTCACATTCCCTATTATGCACCATACCAGTGGTAACAATCACTAAACCAGTCCACATACAATATGAAAACTATATAGGTTACAGAGCCTAAAACAACCCATGTTATTTATCTTATCAACAATTTTCTATTTATCAACCATCCAACATAATATGTGTACACATAATTAGATACAAAAAAAACATAAATAAACTATTATTGCGCAAAAAATAGTGTCAAGTACAAGAACCACCTGAGAAAAACTTTAATTATGCTTATTATATATTATTGAAAAGACACATCACAATAACATGTTCTTTATAAATTTAGGGCGACAATTCCTTTATCAATGAGTTTGCAATCACGAAGGTGGTGCTCAAGTTACTGATTGACACTTGTTGTTTCTAAACTCTTTCTCTAAAGATAAAGTACTTCACCTCTATGTGTTTTTTTATCGACAAATACTCACACACCAAACTCTCACACCTTTTACTTAGCAAGATTTGAACTCACAACCTTCTATTAGGAGGTTAACAACCGTACCGCTAAACCAAAGGCCACTTGGTCACCTCCATGTGTTTTGAATTACTAGAGTAATTTCCATTCTTATAAAAAAGCACTACTATAGAATTATCACAATATATCTTCAGTGTCTTGACAATTGAGTCAATAACACCAAGCCTATAGATTAAATTTTGCAACCATAAAACATGACTTGTGGCCTCAAAATGTGCCACAAACTTAGGACAACTAGCCAGTAGAAAGACAAAATCCGATATAGACTTTCTAATGTCGAGACAACTGGCAAAACTTAAATTTGAGTATCCGATCACATCTAAATGATTTGATTTTCTATAAGTAAGCATATAGTTCTTTGTTCCCATAGCTTTATGTAGTAAATAAAGATCATTACTAGCTAGCAAAATATCATCCACATATAGAATCAAAATTATAAGCTTACTCCCACTAACCTTAAGATATGTTAGCCCAAGGACATTTTATGTAATTTTGATGATTTTATTAAATTATATTTTTTAATTAAAAGTTTAAGAAGATATTAAATTAAATATTTTTCAAAAAAGTTGAGTCGACATTACACGCAAATATGTCAACGCCTTATGCCTTTTGTGCTGACATTTAGTGTTAAATGGGTAGACACTTAGTGTTCTTGAACAGAACGTTTGTGTCGACACTAATTGGCTTTTGGGTCTACACTTATAGGCAAAGAACGCTTGACAAATTCAAGTGTGTCGACACCATTAGGTCTAAGGTTGACACCTTTAACGCTTTGCTTGAGACGTTCCAGGAGAACATGTTGTGTTAACACCATTGATCGATTGTGTCAACACCTCTGTTATAAACAGGCAACCCAAGAGGGGGGGGGGGAGAATTGGGTTTCTTTTCTAGCAATGGATAATATAAAAATCTTTTCAGAAAAACCTTTTAATATCGCACTAAATCT
>JAOTRH010000002.1:6260951-6349537 GCA_034768845.1 Heliamphora exappendiculata
GGGGGATTTTGATGCAGATCGTAAAATAAACAAGAAAAGGTAAAATTAAAAAGGTGATAAAAGTTTGGATTCTTCGGAAAGTGCTTGTTTTCAAGTTGAACCCAAGTCTTTGAAATCTTATTCTATAGTAATGTTCCTCAAACATTTGCTAGTGCTTTTTAGATTAGGGATATTTATGTACTATGCTGAATTTCGGAACATGCTCTGTATGAGTCATCCATTGGTTCTCTCATTTGGGCCAAATCTATGTAAGTAGGTTTTTATTTGTGGGTCTTATTTGATCTTAGAAATCTGAGGCCTAGATTCCTATTTAGGAGTCCGAATCCTATTTGGTGTAAGAGATCTCCAAAGTCTACATCCAATGGAGAATATGTTTTGTAATTGTGAAGCTTTTGTAGCTCTTTTGTTACTTGTGATGCCTAAGGCTTCTAGGAGTGATTCCTAGATTTTACTTCTACTAGATTCTCTAAGATTAAAGCTTCTAAAATCCATTAAGCTCTATAATCAGATCTGTTTAAGCCATTTAACCCTTGGTATATCCATAGCACGTGATCGACCCTATGCTTCCCTGAAATCAATACTAGCTGGCAAAAGACCATAAACCAGCAAAGTTAACATTCACGGGGCTATTCACAACAACCCAAACAGCTCCTAAAGAGAAACTGAAACTTCATAGAAGCCTTAATAGCCTATATATCTTTTACACCTTTTAGCCACAAAAATTAATTAAAATCAGCCCAAAAGCCTAATTTTCTGTTGCATCACATTAGTTTTGGGCTCACTAATGGTTAGGAGAGAGTTCATCAGATTCATCCTACGTAGTTTGGTATCAGAGCAAAAGATTATATCGTTTAAAGCAAGTTATGGAACATCTACTCCAAAAGAAATTTTATTAGGACTATTTTTTGCGCATCAACAAGGTGAGATTCTTTCTAAAGTAATGGAGCGCCTTGATAGGTTTAAATAATTGGCTTTGGAAAACAAACCAACTTAACACAAGATGATAAACAATCAGACTACCAAAGGTAAAAAGGGTACAGTTGATGAATCAGAACCACCCCAAGGAGCATCACGGTTGAAGAAAGTTGGCAATCAAAATTTACATGTTCCAAGACAAAATTAGAGGAAGGGAGCCATAATATTCTCAAAGTGAAAGATACCAATATTATTAGCAATGCAAAGGTTTTAACTGACGATTTAAAAGCACTGCAAGTGGCTCCACAAATCATCTACAGTTCCTTCTGCCGTAGAGGCTAATGATTTGAAAGAACCAGCACCTGAACCTGAACTGAATATGTCTTGGAAGGTGAATCATCTGCTCCCACTGCTCTCCCATATGGTGCAAAAACGGTTGCCCAATGAACTTCGTTATTGGCCTAGTGTTCAAGAGGCCATAACGCATGTACAGGGATACAATTGCCTATTTCTTCTGCGGACTTTATAGAATCAAACGTGCATAACAGGCCAAAATCACCAATAGCTCTTGATACTTCTCAAGGACAACATGAGTTGTAAAGCAATATATTAAAGTAGAATGCTAAAAAGAGTGAAGCACATAATCTTCATTCACCTGGGAAAATTCAAAAGGAGATTGAAGGGAAAAGAACTAAGGAAGACGAGCAGATGAACTCTATTAAGTATTGAAGCATCAGATGTTGAGGTTCAACATTCAAAGAACACAAAAACTACCAAAGAACATGGTGTTATAGATCAAGACAACACCGCATTCTCTGAAGATTAAGGTAAGTCCATAGAAGAATTGGAAAAGGGGAGGTACTTCGATCAAGGATAACCACTAGTGATGGGGTATAAAAAGCGGGAAAGGACACAAGAAAGAGTGATGGCCAAATTTAATGATTAATTTATCGTGATAGAGAAGAAATAACCAAATCAACTTTCACAACACTCCAACAATCTTGAAAATAAATCCCAAGTTCAAATACTCTCTCCTCTTCTATTTTAATTCTCATGGACGCCATTGATTTTCTGGAAATTCATATTTGATAAGCATTAACAATTGTTTACATTCTTAAAAATTCTTTTCAGGTTAAATTGCCAGGGTTCATGTATCACACTGGCATCGATTCCATCACCCTCAACCTTTCCAAGGCCTAGCAGTTCTTCTACTTCCACAGCATTATTCTCTTTTTGATAAAGACCTCTACGTGGGCCCTTTCAAAGGTTTTCTGAACTCGATATAATCACAAATGAAGATTGAATCCGTGTCTAGTTACATAACAAAATTCGTAATTTAGTCTTTACACTATAATGTTACCTCCAACAAATTTTACAGTAAACCGGTTAACCCAAAAAAAATATTAATAATAATTCCTCTGTTTCACATTCTACACTTAACTTTAATTCACCAAAAAAGATGAGCAATTGTTATCTTCACCAAAACTTCGCAATATTGATATACACAAATAAATTCCTAGTATCTTCCAATTTTAAAAGTTTAAAGCGTTTCTTCATTACATGAGCTCAAGTCACTGGGCCAAAACTACTCACCTAAACTCTAATAGCCTCCTGCATAATCACATTTCAATGAAAGCTTCATGTAAGACAAATGACCTGTAAAGATTCAGATAAGCAAGCAAAACAAAGCAAAAATACCTGGCCTGCATTGCGAGAATCAGGATCAATCTTAAGACATCGCTCATAAGCTTCAATGGCGAGAGTTATACTGCCAGCATCTCGATAGAGAACCCCTATACAAAACGAACTGTAAGGAACTAACTGATAACAAAACTGAGAGAGAATCTGTTACAAAATAGAACATTTTTTGGGTTCCCAAACAACAAAAACATGCAAGACTCCCCATTCTAGGACACTAGAAGTCACCACTGGAAAAAAGACAGTATGTAGTTCTGATTTTTCAAACACAGCTCAACAGGCATTCCTTTTTCTTAGGTAAATAAATTCATTAAATGTGTCAATAAAGGGCACACCCTCTGTACACTAGGGGCATCTTTGATTGACCGTATTAGACATGAGATTGGATTATATATCCTATGGAATTATATTTTCCTTATTTAAATTCAACAAGTTGTGCGAGGATTATATATCCATTGGATAACTAATCTCACAAAAACGTAGGATATACAATACTTAAGACAATATGGTATTAATAATCCACTCACTACTACTCCAATGGAATTACTTATCAAGTGGGATAATATATCCTCTCATTATTAATCCGATCAATCAAACATGCCTTAGGGGTCTACAAAAACCAACTATAAATGCATATACAAAAAGATTTTCCCCATAAATCAACAAAAGCAAAAAGAAGCATCAGAAAAAACTCCCTTTTCAGCCGAAAATGAAGACAACTTCAAGAAGAAATACAAATATCTCTAAAGACAACCTGAATCCTATTAAATCTACATGCTGAGCACACATTTGTCAATCTTCAGCAAGACTTCCTGAGAAAATGAGTTGGGTTCCTCCATTGCGAGGCCATAAGCAGGAGACATCATCCTACCTCCTAATATATTCAGAGATTAAAACAACAGGAAAAAAGAAAGAAAGAAAGAAAGAAGAAGAAGAAGAAGAAGAAGAAGAAGAGCTTGGCATAGTGGGGTCAACTAAAACCAATTCTCTAACGTCCCCAACCCAATATACCACAAGGCAGAGTAATGGCTCTAGCTTGTGTCCCCTAATAGAGAAACCCAACATACAGTCCCAATAGTCCATTTCCTGAATTGCAACAAGGCATACACTCAGAAGGCTCATATATTTGATCACATATAAAACAGTAAATTAAAACTACTACAAACATATAGCCTAATGGAAAACCATATTTGCCTGCGTGTTTCTTTTTTTTAAATAATAACAATAATTACAAACATTATTATTATTATCTTTTTTTTCCTTTCATGGCCTTTTTTGGCATGAAAGAGATACATTGTCCTAACCAGTACACAACCCAAATTATTACTTTAGATGCAAAATACAGAAACTTCAACTTCAATGTTTGTTATTCCATTCAGCAGTTTCTTACACATTTCGATCGAATAATTCAATTCAGTTAAAGAAACTATATCAAACCCATATAGGGAAAACAGTGGGGACAACATTTTGAATAATCATAACTACAATATCAAAAAATAAAAAATACTGGCTTCAGTATCAAACCGTAAACTAAATTCCTGTAAGCTCACATTTTGCAGAAAAGCAACATTAACAAATACGAATTTTCTTTCTCCCCCTGCCCCCCCTTTTGATAAGGATTATATATCTAAATACCAATGACAGCAACAAGAACAAGAACAGCAACAGCAACAGCAAAAACAGCCATGACAACAACAATGGCAATAAAAGCATACAAAAACACGATGACCAATTGACCATAGGGTGAGAGAAAAACAGAAATACCTAAGTTATTATATGCTTCCGCGTATGTGGGGTTTGCCACAATAGCTCTCTCAATCATACTTGCAGCAGCATCCATTTTACCCTGTAAAAGGCAATAAAATTTGTCACCCAAGGTCCGGCGTGCCATGGCCTTCCAATAATTTTTCAATGGATATCAGTACTAAACCTGGACAGTGTAGACCACGCCAAGATTGTTCAAGGACTGTGAGAAGTTTGGTTTGATGGATAAAGCCATCTGCAGAAAAATAAATAATACTTATAACATCATGCCCACAGTAATTTGAGACTAAAGATTTGTACATATGCGTGAAGATTTTACCTGATAACACTCTACAGCTTTATCAAGGTTGTCACGGTCTTTGTATATCACGCCCAGATTGTTGCATGCCTCCGCACAATGGGGGTTGAAGTGGAAAGCAAGTTCATAAAACACAATTGCCTGCATAGAAATTAAACAAATCTTCTCGAGGTCTAGTTTTGAAAAGCTTCAAGTTCTTGTTGAAGCAACAAATAAACAGGTAGAAACGGATAGATGGTTTTAGAAAGAAAAGGATAGAGAAAATATATTTTCTGATAAAGGCTATTATTGGAGAAACTCAGTTCTTTCATGCGAAGGATGCTTCATAATGAAATACGAGAGAGAGAGAGAGAGAGAGAGAGAGAGAGAACATAATTTTCTTCCCAACATTTACCATGTCAAACTTCAGCATTTCCCCATATGCAACACCTAGATTATACATGGCATCAGCATAGTGCCAATTATAATATAAAGCCTTCTTGTAGTGTGACACACCTTGGTTAATGTCTCCCTCCAATTTAACCTGAATATATCATGAATTCAGAATCGAAGGGAAAAAAATAGTCATAACAAAAGCCAGAACAGAATGATTTCTATGAGTAAGTGCTTAACGCAGGAACTGTTACACAAGATCCTAAGTCTAACATGAAAAATTCTGACAATTTGTTGTGTGAAGATCGTAGAACGTGAACTTTTAGAAGTAAATATGGTTTTTTGACATCATTTTCCGTCATATGAAAGGATCTAAGCAGATGACTAACACTAGGAATGAAAGATTAACAATTTCAACATCAAGCATACGGAGACAACATGGCATGTGTTATATCATAAAATTAGGGAAAAATGCATCAACTATGACTGATCTAACATTATAATTCAATTTACTGATCATGATATTGCCAGGAGTCACAAATCAAAGGCAATATAAAATTGTCAAGGGAACGCAAAATTACTTAAGGTTATAAAACCCTGAACCATATAAAGCAGTTTATCATGTCAGTGCATGAGGATTAGTTTTGGGACTAGCAACTGTCTAAAAAACCACCTTTGTTCCCAAATCTGTCAATGCAATTGCCATGTTGTTCTTTGCAATCTCAAAGTTGGGAGACACAGCTAGACACCTGAGAAAGCACAAGCATAAAGCACACATGGCATCAGCAGAGGAAAAATCCCGATCACATACCAAATGTTTTTCAAGCCCCAACACAAAACAAACATGATTCCTAACAAGTAGACTACCTCTCATAACAGGCAATAGCCGATTCCAAGTCCCCACGGTTCTTATAGATGACACCCATATTGCAATATGCTTCGGCATACATGGGCCTCTCTAATGCAGCCTTCTCATAGCAACCAAGGGCCACGTCATATTGCATCATTTCAGAATAAACAACACCAAGGTTATAATACGCAGGCTGCACAAGCAAACTCAGTGCATTAGTGTGCGCGCGCGCGTACAATACATATACATATGTTACATGTATGAAGAAAAACTAAAAGCTGTCTGCACATGGGAGCAAAGACTAGAAGGAAGATGAATTACAGCATAATGTGGATCTATTTTAATTGCTTCGTAGTATTTCTGTATTCCCTCCTGAGTGTTTCCAGCAAGCTTCAAGCTAGTTCCGATATCTGTCAAAACAATTGCCAGGCATTCTGCTGCTTGTTTATATGAAGGATCCGCTCTCAAAGCCTTCTGATATGACTGCATCGATAAAATTGATTGGATGTGACAAGTAAAGACAACTTTTGCAAGCACAGGCTGCACTGTAGATCAAATATTTGAATCCCACACAATGGTGGACCCAGAACTACACTGAGGGGCCGAGGGGACAATGAAACTTCTTAGACTTTGGAGAGATGAAAGCATTATAATTTATCATAAATACTCAAGTAATTTTAAACCCTAAGGGAATTTTTAGAACTCTGCAGTGGCCAAAATAATATTTTGTATTGTAAATACCTAAAATACATTAGAGCTAAGTGGAATTTGCCGGGTTTTGGAGGGGCCATGGCCCCCTTCTGTCTGCCACTGATCCCACATACCAAATGTAAATGAATGCAAAGCAAGAAAAAATTATACTCACAGAATATAAAATTATAAAACCCTTCTTTAAATAGGAAAAGCATAGATGTGTCATTCATGTACCAACAAACATACATCAAGATAAACAAACTTATGGAAAAAACCACAACAATTGGAGAAGGTAGAAGCTTCTCCAAATTTAGCAGAATAAAAAGTGTATTCGCCACTGTGTATAGTCCACAATGGAGCTCAAGTAGTAAGTATGGAGAATCTACTAACCTTCAAAAATATCCTTGTAAGAAGGCTTCCTCACAACTGGAATTCCAGATGAACCTGTTTCATCATCAGCTTCATAGTTATCATCTTCTCCATTCGAACTTACATCATGGTGAATCGAGAAAGTAAAAAGATCTTGGAATTTCTTACTCGGGCCTGTTTGGCCTATGAAGTTTAGCAGCCTCATCCTCTGCATGTCTTAGCTCCATCTGAAGAGACTTCAAACTTTCATCTAAATGTGTTACAATTTCATCCAGTTCCTTTTCCTGCACCTAAGCCTCTCAAGTTCCCGCACATCCTGACGTGGAAATAATGAAAGTATTAGAACATACAGAGATGGCTATGAAATACTGGAGCAGTATAACTGTACAATCAATGTTTTACAGAAACATACTGCACAATAGGAAACGAGAATGATCCACGGCTTCCACAAGGGCTGAAACGTGACTACCATATCTAGATTTAGACCATCTACAATGATCTTCTGGAGTCCAAAAATCAAAAATTCCCAAGCTTTGTATCTCATCAGCCCTTTGATCAGTTTCCTTGGAATCAATATACTAACCAGAATACAAAGATATTAGATAACTAAAATTACCATAGGAGCAAATTTATTTTCAAAAAGATACATACTACATAAAATTTGGAGTATAATATACAAGTGTACATGGGTGGCCACATCCCGGCCACCATAGGATGACATGTAATAGAAGACTGGAGACTAAGTCCCGCATCCACACGGCGGTGGCCTAGGCCTCCTACTCCTACGCTGGAACACCCGGGGTCCCTCTTGTATTGTCGGTGGCAGATGTGCTGGGGATGTAGGCGTGTGGGGAGGTATGTCTGCATCCTGCGGCTGAGACGTTGTCGCCTTGTCTAACCCTGCGTGCACATGGCGCTCTGCGGTACCCGGCATGACCCCCGCATGAGTGACTGCCTGACTGAGAGCAGCAGCAGCAGGTAGCTGAGATGGACTCGGCATGACCCCCGCATGAGTGACTGCCTGACTGAGAGCAACAGCAGCAGGTAGCTGAGATGGACTCGCCTGGTCTAGACGCGCAACGTGAAAATTCTCCTCTGTGGATGCCCGTGTGAGCTGCAACTGGGTGGCCGCCTGGCTAGGACAGGGTGCAAGCTTCTTGAGCACCACAACGCCGCGTGCTCTACCTCTGCCACGCCCACGTCCTCTGCCATGAGCACGCACTGGCAAAGGCGGCCGCTGGGGAACCTCAGCCTCCGTCACTCCCTCCGTCATATTTGAAAAATCGCAAAATCGACTAGGGCTTGAGAGCTGGAGGGAATGCTAGACGAAGGGCCGGGGGAAGGAGCCGAAAACTGTAGCCGGAGCCCCATCGTAGGCGTGGCGGTGGGTGTGAACGCATAGGGGCTAGCTGTGGATGGGGCACTAGGTGATGGATGCGGGGCTGTCGACGGGGCGTGCGGCTGAAGGTGGTGCTCCATATGCACTGTCAGCAATGATGTGAAGCATCGATCCCGAATACTCGCAAATGCCTCATATGCTGCATCGAGTAGGTTGTAACCTCGGAGCCATGCGCTCGCCTCATGGTAACTCTCAGCTACACACCGTGTCTGCAAAATAAGAAATAGACATTTAAAGTACTAGTGGCAGGTTCGTACAAATATAAAAGTGTGAGAGATTGTGTTTACCAACTCCTCGATGACCCCTCCCGCTCCAAGGTATCCAGGTGCCGACCGGTGACTAGGATTCGTCAGCAGTAACCGCGTCACACGACAATACCACATGTATGGGTTGTGGTATCCAATTGGCACATGGGACCTAGGGGCAATGACCAACCGATCCCTCCGCATCCCCCAGCCAGTCGTATGGAGCTCGTGTAGCCGCGTCCAATCAGTGTCCATACGTCCCCGTCAGTTTAAGGCATGCAGCTGCCGCTCTGTATCTGGATGAGAAAGGATGGATTGAAGGCGTCCAAACTGACACAAGACGCGGTCAGGTAAATGCCACTCAACCATGTCATAGTAGATGAGCTGCGTCCGTGTCATCCAAATATCCATGCCTAGTTGGCAGTAGTCGGACAGCGTCACGATAATCTCATCCGACGGGCTGTAGGGAATCCATGTGAACTAGAAAACAATAAGAACACCATCAGTAACGGATGCAAATAAAGTGTACGTAGAGGGAAACAAAAGTCGAACCAATGGGAACGTAAGTAATACCTCGTTTGCTGCGAGATGATCTAACTAGTCGCGATATACTGTCACGACATAGGTGGGGACCTGGTTTAGGGAAAAACTGACTCGCCATCGAGCACCCCATAAACCGGCAGGGAGAACCTGATCCCCATGTTGGATGGTGGCTTGGCCCGGGCCAAGCTCAGCTCTTCGGTGGGGCGCGATCTGTGGAAATCTCTCCCATGCCGATATCTGAAGAAGGAAAAAATACCATTAGCCACGGTGGGGGGCCCATATTAAGTTACAAAAATTCGATGACGACTATTGAGTCTAAAGCAGAACACTTGAAAATGAATTAACATACCTGGAGTAAAACTAAAGGGCCTGCGATATCTCGTGCGCCTGGGCGTGTAGCCCGACACAGGTGACGGTAGAGGTATGCTAGGGTAGCTGCCCCCAGCTATATCGGTGTATCTGGCCCAGGTGATGCAGTAGCGGCAGGTACATGAGCTTAATTAGATTATGTGACTTATCAGGCATTAAGAAGCCCCCGATAAGCCACATAATGTAAGCTTGAGCATGCTGATGAATAACAGCGGATCCGGCGTCCTCAGGAATGGCGTCGGTGAAGTGCTCCTAAAACCACGAGACTCGAACACGACCGACGGACACGAAGTTCTCATCCGCTGGAGCGACCCCGAGTAGCTCTAAGCACATCTACTGCCACTCGACGGGGCTGCGCATCCGATTATGGTCGATGAAAGGTGCACCATCAACGCACAAGCCAAATAGGACGGAGACATCCTGCAACGTGATGGTGCACTCTCCCATCGGCATGTGGAATGTGTGGGTCTCCTGCCTCCACCGCTCGACCAAAGCAGTGATCAGGCTGTGGTTTAAACGAATGAAACTAATATGGGACACCCTATAGAAGCCTGCGTGAAACAGAATCTGAAGAGCACGGGGATTAATGGCCAGGTCCCATAACCCACTATCCTCACGGCAGCATGTCAAGGAGGATGTGTCATGCATGAAGAGATGTGCGGATGAGAGCAAATAAATAATTTACTAACACAATGGAAGTTTGTATAAATACGAGTAAGTACAATATGTAAGTACATATCTCCTGCTCCCACAGCAAATCTACTCGATGTGGTATCTCCAATAGGCGAGCCCTCTGGACAGGCACCTCAATAGGGACCTCAGCATCCATGGCGAGTCCTACATAGAAAACCATGGAAATCAACAATCATCTTCGTAATAGCACACATAATACAATGTTGCTATCATATGGAATAAATAAGGATAATATTGGAGAAACCTTTGTTTCGATTTTATATTTGTGTGCATCACATAGACCATGATAGTTATATCATGCTAAAATAAGTAACTAGTTGTAATTGTTGGAGTGGAGGTTACTGGTTATAATTCTTGGAGAGGAGGTTCAGCTTTCAACCAAATTAGTCATGTAAAGCTTCAGGTAAACCTTTAGGTAAAGTGAATATTTTTCATTTTTAGAAAGTGACGATGCTATCCAAGATATACTTTCATCTTTTAGCGTATTAACCTTTTAGGGTGTTGAAGTGGCTTCTTCTTCCTATCACAAAGTTTTGGAGAAAAACCATCTACTTTACAATCTGCTCCAAGACCGCCGATTCTAAGTAGTGATAGTTGTTGAAGTTTACTTGGTCCATATAGTCGAGAGTTGGGTCCCCCTAGGTTATATATAGGAAATTACTATATCGGGGCAGTGTTTGGATATAAATTTTTAATGGCTGGAATAGTTGGCCCAGTTGTGATGCATCATAGGGATACAGAGTCACATGGCTAAAATAGTGATGTGTCAAGTCGCAATCAGCTGTTGTAATTGTACAGTCGGGTAGTACAACTAGTCAAAAAGCAGTGATGACCAAGTCATTGACTTGTCACATCATCGACAGTACGACAAAGCTTGCCCATGTGCAAACACTA
The DNA here is from genome assembly GCA_034768845.1 of Heliamphora exappendiculata. Classification (NCBI taxonomy): domain Eukaryota; kingdom Viridiplantae; phylum Streptophyta; class Magnoliopsida; order Ericales; family Sarraceniaceae; genus Heliamphora; species Heliamphora exappendiculata. The sequence goes on from JAOTRH010000002.1 coordinate 6,272,054, forward strand.
TAATGAACTTTCTCTATCGTTTTTGTAAATTGTATGTATAAATAGATGGCTAACCATGAGTGTGCATCTGTGCTTTTGACACTAGTAATTTATTTTTTTACAATCTCGTAATCTCACAATGGATTATAGACGCGATGTCGGTGGGAGTAGCCGTAATCGTAATGAGAAGTGGTTACTACCTCCGTTCCACAACGACTATTGGATAGAAAAATACTTTAGTCCTAAAGATTATTATGTCGGTCTGTGACGAGTGGAAATTCAGGGTTGAAGAGCAAGAGGGGTTGGTTAATGATCTGCGTAACCTAGGAGGACCGGTCCCTCGCCGACATTCGTTGACAATGCCAAGACGTAACAAGGATGACTATGAAATAGCAGTTTGAAAGATACGAAGAGAAAACAATAGAATGTTGATGCGAAGATGTCAATACTTCATGCTTCAACTAGCAACGAAAATGGCAATTGCAAGCAACAGACCATTGACAGAGAAAGAGCGTCAAAATGTTCTTTTCAACGAGCAATATCTATCTGAATCCTACTTCTTCGATGAGGAATGAAGAATGTTTCTACGATTTGTAGCTCCGTTTAAATAAATGTTCAACATTTTCTACATGTCTGCCTTTTGTTGAACTTTTTATCTATATTTTTTGATTTGCTTTTTGTTACTTGGAAAGAATAAAGTTTATGTGAAAATGTAATTGTTGGTCTCTATTTGACAAGATTTGTATGAGCTATGGACTCAAAAACTTCAGTACGAGACCAATGGAGTAACTCAAGTAGAAAAAATCTTAGATATGACATTCAAACTTCTATTTGCTTGAGTTACACCCTAACAAAATGGTATTTGAGTGTTATTCTAGAAAGTAACCACATAAGTAAAATTCAGTGTCAAATAAAATTAATATTTTCAAGACACGTGAACAGGAATTCCAAACAAGTGTAACATGCATATTTTGACATGATTAGGTGTTCAAGGCTTTCTCCTCTTACATCCTGTATTCAAATTAAATCTCTCTGTTTCTTCACCGATGACAATTGGAAAAGATTCCATATAGACTACAATGCGGCACAACTGCTTATGTGAATTTTATCCTCCAGCCGTGAGGGCCAAGAAGAACTAAATGCCGAGGCAACAGAAGCAAAATGGCTGGCAACACATATAATTACTCAACTTATAGCCTTTGCTAATTGGAGGAGTAAGAAAATTGGTTTTTTTTAATTTAACAAAGATTTTGCAAAATCAATATAATTACTCTAACTTAGACCATCCATCAATTATATCTATCATAACCAACAACAATATAACATTAAAGCCAATCAACAATATATTTTTTTCTTTATAATATCCTACATATTTAAATAAGAACCAAAAAGACATAATATTAATTAAATGAACTGTACAATTTTATTTCTTAAACCTTTCACACTTAAAATACATGTCACACACCAGATGAACGAAAAAGAAGAAAAAGAGAAAATGCAATGATATTAAAAAACAAAAATGTTCCAAAATCAGATAGCAAAAGTTGTAATAGGAAGACGCAGCAGTCAAATATATCAGTATACAAAATTAAAATTGTACATCTTATATAATTTTTTTCACTTTAACATTAAAAAAATTTAAAATATGCCTTCTTAACTTTATATTAAAATTTAATACACCTTTTGATCCACTTCAATATTAAAAAATAACAAAGTTTAATGTAAGCATTCGTTTTTGTTCTTAAAATATACACCTTCTTCATTCTTCTTATCCAAACACACCATTTGATCTGTTGAACATTAAGATATGAAAATGAAGAGAACCTGAATTCATTGTACAAATGAAAAATAATAGTGAAAAGAGCACATCATATGAAAAAGATGCAGCACCCGATGAAGAAATCTGATGCTCTAATATTACAAAGAAACACTTTTTGTTTTAAAAGCCTAATGCTATAATATTAAAGAGAAATAAAAATCCGATGCTCCTTGTACTAAAAAGAAAAATTTAAAGACCAGTCTTTTTTTTAGACCTCATAAAAGATTTAGTCCCACAATTTTTATTTTAAGAGATTTAGTCCTATCAAATTTGGAATAATTATATTATGTCTAATTTGTTCATATTTAAGAGTTAATCTTTCCCGTTTTAGACAAACGGGGAAATTCAAGTGATACATTTATCAAGCCAACAAAATTGTTGGGAATAAAAAGTGATACATTTTCATTTAACTAATGCCTCAGTTTTATGAACTGATAAATGTATTACTTATCGTATGTGACTAAAACTGTAGAAAAAAGTTGCTACGAGACTAAAACTCTATTATCAGTTGATAATAGGACTTATACTAAAATTATTCTATTAAAAATCTGATGCTCTTTGAATTAGAAATCTGAAGCAGTACATTGATTCCAAAATCCACAAATATTAAAGTCCAGAGCATCATAATTAATAAAAAAAAACGAGCGCCAACAAAAGGGTGTTGAAAAATAATAAGTACAAACACAATCCAAAACCACTCACAGTTTTCCTTGTATATATCAATAATTATGAGGGCCAATGTAATTTAACCAAAACATTTTTTCTTAATATTCTTTTTGTCTTGTTGTCTTCTTATATTTCTCTTTAGATTTAAAAATTAAATGTAACTAATTGGGAGAGTGCTCCAAGAAGTCAATATTAGTTCATTGTAAAAAATGATTAAATATTATATTTATCTCCTTTTTATGTTAATTATAAATATAAAAACCAAAAGTTAAAATTAGACTAACTAATTGAAATTTTGTTCTCAATAAACTTTTGTTATAGGAAATTTATTTCTTGTTAAATATGTTTTTAAAAATAAATATAATATATCATAATAATAAATTCAAAACGATATTTGAGTTCAAATGAAAAGATTTGTCACTTAAATGAGCACCGTTCAATTTTTCTATTCCTCCACGAGAAATTTTTACACGCGAGAAGAGAATTTATCATGTAGTGCCCTTTTTTAATATAATTAGTTAATGAATTGAGACTAACTATATTTTTGTATTGGTACTAGAGTATAACCCGCACTTTCGATAAATTTGATTTTAAAAAATTAAGAAACTACCCCTCCAAACATTTCCAACCAATTATTGGAAACAAACATCTCAACCAATGTTGGCTTCCTCGTCATACATGAGAAAAAACCAAATCACCTAATAGCAGAGTTGAACATTTCTTGCCACAGAAACAGAATTCAACACTTAGCTAGTAGAATTGAACATTAACAAGTTAACAATTGGTTAATTCAAGAAATTAACACATTCATCCACCACTTGAAAAAGTCCAAGGTTTGTTATTTTCATGAACACATAAGTGAGATTGTCACGCCTCAAACTCCGGGTCACGTGAAACACCCACAAACAACCATAAACAACACCCTGCCCGATGTTCACTCACAGGATCAAGAACAAACATGCATTTAAATATAATCGCCAATAGGCTTACATTATACGGTCCAGAACTAAAACATGAAAAACATACAAGATCTAAACGAAACAAAAAGAGAAGACTACAGGACTTCCGCCCCAACCGGCTCATCCGAATCAACCTGCGTGACCGGTATCTGAAAAACATTTCAAATCCCACTCCGTAAGCCAGAGTTTAGCAGATACTAGACAAACATGAAATAAAAGCTAAACATAATAGCAGAGTAATATGTATGTTACGACTCTCCCGAGCCTCAAAAAGTTTGAAAACGGTTTTATATCACGACTCACACGAGCGTCAAGAAAATAATTTGAAAATGGTTTTATTTATACTACAAAGCTTCACATGCAAATGTCGACTCCTACGAGCCTCGACTTTCACGAGCCCCACACACAACACAGATATGTACATAAATCGACTCTCACGAGCCCCAGAAACAATTCTATAAAATCCACGAGAATATATACGCAACACATGTTAAAACCCATAAACCGCAACACCTGCATCTCACACTACGTAACACATGCATCGTCGGGATCACATTTTCATCCCTCAGATTCACACACACACGCATCTTCAGGATCACATTTCCATCCCTCAGATTTCCCACACACGAGCATCGTCAACTAGAGTCAACGTTTATCAGACCACATTTCCACTCATTGTTAACCAAAGTTAACATATATCGAACCACATTTCCGTCCACTTGCCAACCACGCACACACAAAAATAAAACCAGAGTTTTATATGCATAAGGACCACATTTTCGTCCATTTCACTCTACACACACGCATAAATAAAACCAGACTTTTATATACACCAAGACCATAAATTCGTCCTACAACATGCATGAATAAAACTAGAGTTTTAAATGCACAAAATAACGTGTAAACACTACGCTTTACATAACGACGCCACTCACCACATAACCTGTCACGACATCACATGCCACACAACCCGACGTCCACTCACCCGAACGACTAACATCCTACAAAACAAAACCTAACCCGAAGGCCAACTCCAAACCCTCAAAACCTTGGTTTTCACAAACGTTTTCATAAAACACTGCCTTTCCCAAAACCCGCCTTTTAGAAAAGAACTTTGGACCCAAACACGTTCCTCACCCAACGGAGCACAAACACCACGCACACACTGGTGCACCAACACCACACGCCCAACCGTGCACCAACACCACGCTAAACTAACCCACGTCACCCCTGAGGACGACAACAAAACAAAAACCACCACGGCCCCACCACAACCAACCAAAATAAGAAACAACCATCACCCCTCTTCGTGAGTTCAGTCGGCAGAACACCATAATTCAATTGACTGAAAAGCCACTAGAGGAGAGCCATTCGATTGAACCCCATAATCCAATCGACCAAAAAGCCACAACACGACCATCAAAACAACAAAACGCCCTACACAGGACATCAGTCGATTGGACCCCCACCCAGTCGACCAAAACAGGCTACTAGAATTTCAGAAAAATTTCCCCAAAACACAGGTCAGTCGACTGAACTCCTCAGTCCAGTCGATTGAACCACCCTACTGTTGATCCAGTCGACTGAACCACCTAGTTCAGTCGACTGACCCACGGCGAAAACCGACTCTCGCCACTGAAACAGCCCTCTCAACCCCGGAGTCGAAGCTACCAAACTCCTTTTGGACATGCACAAGCCCAAAACAACAAGAAAACACCGGAAGAAACGCCTCAAAACCCGTTTCCTCCAACCGAAATCAACCAAAAATGGTTTTGAACCAAAACCCGACTTTTTAAAACATAAACAGATTTTTCATGCATTTTTAAACGGTGAAAACACATACGATTACACGTAACACCCTTTTAAGACAGGAGAGTCTAGGATTCTACCTTGTTGAGTCAAAAACTCGACGCCTCGAACCAAGTAAAAAAAATAAACTTTGTCGGAACGAAATTCCGTCCGGATGAATGCGTAGCCCACCACGAGGTAGGCAGCCCAGGCATCGTCCTCCACTATCTGCAGTGTGTCAAGGATCCGAGTTACCAACTCCAACCACTCTGTAGCCACCGTAGGATCAGGATCCCCAACAAAGGTAGGAGGGTCAAGACGCCTGAACTCTCGCATCGCAACCGTTGCCCTCAACTCAAGTTCTCTCTCTCTCTCCCCCCCTAGCGGTCTCAACCAACTGACCGATAGGGCCTACTAGTTCACGCAGCAACTCTACCGCGTCAATAGGTTCCTGGGGAGCATTTGCATCCCCAGCATCAGGGATAGGCACATCCCCTTAGCTAAAACCACGGCCACGGCCTCGACCACGGCCTCGTTCTCTACGCGCAAACATCACGTCTATATAAAAAGACAGAACATAAGACACAGCACATCGCATGAATATAAACACTAACCACATAAGCATGCTAACACGTAGTCACATAGGTTCATGCTAAACAAACCCCATAGACCGAGAAGAACCGATAAGAGCGACGCATCAGTTTGGATAACCTGCTTAGATTCCTTGCCAGAAAACACGTCGGTCAAATGTATTTCTAACTCGGCTTCCAAGCTTGTTAATCCAAATGCCCGAAGGCAAGACTGATCAATCCTAAGGTTCAACCCCCATGCTCACATATACACATCATTCACATATGCAGGAAATGATCGCACTCATGTTATCAAAACATCTAAACACAAGCAATCAAGAACACGCAATCAACCTCACACGGTGACGCACCCTCTTCCTAGGCTCTTAGGTATTCGAATCCAGAGCTCTGATACCAAGTTGTCACGCCCCAAACTCTGGGTCACGTGAAACACCTACAAACAACCATAAACAACACTCAGCCCGATGTTCACTCACAAGATCAAGAACAAACATGCATTTAAATATAATCGCAAACAAGCTTACATTACACGGTCCGGAACTAAAACATGGAAAACATATAAGATCTAAACGAAACAAAAAGAGAAGACTATAGGTCTTCTGCCCCAATTGGCTCCTCCGGATCAACCTGCGTGACCAGTACCTGAAAAACATTTCAAATCCCACACTGTGAGCCAGAGCTCAGCAAATACTAGACAAACATCAAATAAAAGCTAAACATGCTAGCAGAGTAATATGTATGTTACGACTCTCCCAAGCTTCAAAAAGTTTGAAAACGGTTTTATATCACGACTCACACGAGCCTCAAGAAAGCAGTTTGAAAATGGTTTTATTTATATTACAAAGCTTCACATGCAAATGTTGACTCTTACGAGCCTCAACTCTCACAAGCCTCACACGCAACACAGATATGTACAAAAATCGACTCTCACGAGCCCCAGAAACAATTATATAAAATCCACGAGAATATATATGCAACACATGCAACCCACATACCGCAACACCTGCATCTCACACCACGCAAGACATGCATCGTCAGGATCACATTTTCATCCCTCAGATTCACACACACATGCATCTTCAGGATCACATTTCCATCCCTCAGATTTCCCACACACGAGCATCGTCAACCAGAGTCAACGTTTATTGGACCACATTTCCACCCATTGTTAACCAGAGTTAACGTATATTAGACCACATTTTCGTCCACTTGCCAACCACACACACACACAAATAAAACCAGAGTTTTATATACATAAGGACCACATTTTCGTCCATTTCCCTCTACACACACACGCATAAATAAAACCAGAGTTTTATAAACATCAAGACCATAAATCCATCCGACAACATGCATGAATAAAACTAGAGTTTTAAATGCACAAAACCACGTGTAAACACTACGCTTCACATAACGACATCACTCGCCACATAACCCGTCACGACATCACTCGCCACATAACCCATCACGACATCACATGCCATACAACTCGACATCCACTCACCCGGACGGCCAACATCCTACAAAACCAAACCTAACCCGAAGGCCAACTCCAAACCCTCAAAACCTCGGTTTTTACAAACGTTTTCACAAAACACTGCCTTTCCCAAAACCCCCTTTAGAAAAGAACTTTGGACCCAAACACGTCCCGCACCCAACGGTGCACAAACACCACGCACACACTAGTGCACCAACACCACACGCCCAACTGTGCACCAACACCACGCTAAACTAACTCACGTCACCCCCGAAGACGACAACAAAACACAAACCACCACGGCCCCACCACGGCCCCACCACGACCAACCAAAACAAGAAACGACCATCACCCCTCTTTGTGAGTTCAGTCGGCAGAACACCATAATTCAATCGACTGAAAAGCCACTAGAGGAGAGCCAGTCAATTGAACCCCATAATCCAATCGATCGAAAAGCCACAACACGACCATCAAAACAACAAAACGCCCCACACAGGACATCAGTTGACTGGACCCTCTCCCAGTCCACCAAAACAGGCTACTAGAATTTCAAAAAAATCCCCCCAAAACACAGATCAGTCAACTGAACTCCCTTGTCCAATCGACTAAACCACCCTACACTTGATCCAGTCCACTGAACCACCCAGTTCAGTCGAATGACCCACGGCGGAAACCGACTCTCGCCACTGGAACAACCCTCTCAACCCCGGAATCAAAGCTACCAAAATCCCTTTGGACATGGACAAGCCCAAAATAACAAGGAAACACCGGAAGAAATGCCTCAAAACCCATTTCCTCTAACCGAAATCAACCAAAAACGATTTTGAACCAAAACCTGACTTTTTGAAACATAAACCGATTTTTCGTGCCTTTTTAAACAGTGAAAACACATACGATTACACGTAGCACCCTTTTAAGATATGAGAGTCTAGGATCTTACCTCGTTGAGTCAAAAACTTGACGCCTCGAACCACGTGAAAAAAATGAACTTCGTCGGAACGAAATTCCGTTCGAATGAATGCGTAGCCCAGCACGAGGATACTAAGGATCCGCGATCTGATCGTCGAAAACCAAGCCCCGGGCCCCCGAGAAGTTAGAGAGAAGGTAGAGCTTTTTGGTTGGTTTCAAATCCAGAGAGATGAAATATCTTTTGAAAATATCTAAAGACAGATATTTATAGGCTCGCGAAAATATCTTCTTTTTTTTTTAAAATTCGCACCACAATGCCCAACGGCCCCGGGATCCAAACCCAGATGCATATCTAACCCCGATTATGCATAAAACGCATATAAACATGCAATAACGAAAACAATAAGCACATCGAAAAACGTCGTAAAAAGAAAACGGGTCAAGGTCTCACAGAGATTCTGTAACACACTTAGAGAACTTTAACAATCACTGGTGCTTCAAGAAATGAAGGATTCCCTAGACCAACAAATTTGAGTGTTGAACATTCAACTCAACTTAGTAAGATTTGACTTATAAATAATGAAGGGGGGAAAGGCTATCAATAGATCTCCTCGATACCCTTATCCAAAACTCTGAAAGAAAACCAACAACATTCCGGGAGAAACAAAGATAGCACCTCAACCAAGGTTCGAAATTCAAGAATCGTCATCCAACTAAAAAAAAGATCAAAATTCATGAGAGCAAAACAATATATCTATACATGTATTTTACAGCGTGGGGGCGGGGAAGAGAGGGAATGAGTGGGAGAGACCTTGACATCGGTGGGCTAGAAGTAGATACAAATAAACCCTGATAGGTGTAGAAAACATACCTGAAGCAGAGACAAGAGATCGAGAGGGAGGCAGAGACAAGGAGAGATCGAGAGGGAGACAAAGACAGGGAGAGATCGAGAGGGAGAGTGGAATCGCCTGAGTCGTGTATGAGAGAGGCTGTTAAGGCCCTTGGTTCTACGAGTGAAGAGGAGAGAAAGGTTTATAACTTACGTGTTTCAAAGAGTAGAAGAGTTTTGAAGTTATAAAACGTTACATACGTGTTTAGGAAACACGACTTCTTTAACGAAAACGTGTTTACTAAACACGTTTTCTGTGTAAAAGTTTTGCATTTAAAAGAGTTCTTACTAAACACATTTTTGTGTAAAAAGTTTTACAATTAAAGCGGTTTTGCCAATCACGTTTTCTTTACAAAAATAATAAAATATTTTTAGCAAAAACGCTTTCAGTTTAACGAAAAATTGGAACGTGAAAGCGTTTTTGCCAATCACGTTTTTCTTACAAAAACAATAAAACGTTTTTAGCAAAAACGCTTTCAGTATAAAAAAAAATTGAAACGTGAAAGCGTTTTTACTAAAACCGTTTTATGTTAAATAATTTTTATCCAAAAACTAAAGCCTTTTTTAACACAATTGTACATAAAGTGTTTAGCTAATACGCTTTTACGTAGGTTGAGAATAAAGTTTAAAAATTCTTATTTCGTTAATTAAGTTTAGAAATTTACTTATTATGGTAAAAGAGCCCAATATCAAGATATCAATACATTACTATAGTTTCTGTCACGCCCCAAAACCCGGGTTACGTGAAAAGCCCACGAAACAATCGTTTTGGGGTTCCACGACCCACAAAAACTGCTCGAACCCAAACAGGTCGAAAATCAAAACGATAAAATGGAGTTAAAACCTTTGTAAAACGCACGCCCGAGAGTTTATTTAATGTAAAAGAGTAGCCCAAAAGATTAAGGTCACGGTCGCTAAGAGCCAAGTTTTAAAATAGAACAACAAAAATTTCAAAATCTGCCTAGACCGCTCGATCGGTCAAAAGTCCGCTCGAGCGGTTCCTACCAGGACACTGTTTTTCTTACCACCTGCAAAACAACAAAGAGTTCGTTTTGACCGCTCGATAAACCGCTCGAGCGGTCCATCGAGCGATTTGGCTCTGGACCAACTTTTCAAAAACACAACTTTTCCCTCCCCAACACTTATCATTTCCAACATTTTTGAAAGCTCGCAAGACATATCATGGCAAAAAAAACCCCACCAAAACGAGACCCCAAAACCCTCCCTTGAGGCACAAACAGCATATAAGGGATAAAACCAAACGAAAACGGAAAACAACAACCAACTCAAGGTCTCGCTCTCAAGATCATAAAACATACATGCATTTTCTATAATCGCCACAAGGCTTACAACATTCGGCTCCCAAACCAAAAACCTTTAAAACAATACATGATCCAAAAACAGAAGGAAATCTAAGCAAGGTCCTCCGCCACCTCTGGCTCCTCTAGATCATCCTGCGTGATCATAAGCACCTGAAAAAGCTCTTCAAATCCCACCACGTGAGCCGAGGCTCAATAGAAAACGGACTAGCATGAATAAAAGCAAAGCATGCTAACAGAATAATATGAATATCCCGACTCACACGAGCCTCAAAAACAGTTTTTCTTCTCAAAACCACAAGTTTTCACACAAACTCCATAACGCTCGACAGTTTATCAAAACATAAACCACACGTCTTCTTTAACAATTTTACACACAACAACGATTCACATGCAAATCATGCTTATTCACGGCCTTTCACCGTAAGACCAATATCCGCCCTTCATTATGCATTTTTTACGGGCTTTCACTGACGCACCAATATCTACCTCAACTAATGCATTTCTTTACGAGTTTTTACCGATGGACCAATATCTGCCCCAACTAATGCATGAGTTAATCAAGATTTGCACGCACACAGCAATGTGCAAATCTCAAATACGCAGGGCAATGCCATCCATCCAACCATGGAGACCAACTATCGCTAAAGCGAGGCTCAACCCCACGGGTTACCTCCACACCTCCATGATTAGATTTTCGCAAACATGTGTATAAATCTCTACGTTTTTCCAAAACTCGCCTTTTTGAAAACCACGGACACACATACGTCCACTAACTTCGAAATAAACCATACAAACACTTTAAAAGATTTTTCATCCAACCAAAGCTAGTTTAAGCACATAGATCAACCATTCATGCATTTTAAAACGGTAAAAACGCATAAAATTCCACGTAACACCCCTTTAAGATATGAGAGTCTAGAATCCTACCTCGTTGAGTTAAAAACTCGATGTCTTAAACTCCAGCGAAAAATGAACGTCGTCAAAACGAGATTCCGTTCGGATGAACGTGAAACCCTCGACAAGAATAACAAGGATCCACTATTCGATCGCCAAAAAATCAAGCCTGAACCCACCAAAAAACTAAGGAGAAGATGGAGGTTTTGTGGAGAAGAAAGGAAACTTAGCTAGCAAGTCTCATCTCCCAAAATATCTAGCCAAAAGCTGATATTTATAGAGCCCACACATATAGACCGCTCGATCGGTCTCAAGACCGCTCGAGCGGTCTCCCCAGCAAAGTTTTCCAACTTAGCTCCACGACGTCCAACGACTCCGGAATTCAACCTAACATACATTTCTAAGCTCGAACATGCACAAAACATATAAAAACATGTTATTCTATAAAAATTAAAACAATAACCAACACATATATAAACATTGCGAAATTAAAACTAAACCAGGTCTCACAGTTTCTACCGAACTCTACTCAATAATTTCTCATGGGTACAAAAGTAAAAGCAATTCCGCGGTTTTTAAGGAATTTTCTACAAACACCGCCATGGATTTTCCCGTTCTGTAACTTACGAGCTTTTCTCTCCCAAGGAAAATGAATTCTGTTTGTTTCGGATGCACTCGTTTTTTCTCAGCCTCTCGTTAAGTAATTTTTTAAAGAGTTACGATATTAAAATAATTAAAAAAACTTAATATTAATATATTTTTGGAGATTAAACATATTGCTTTAACAATATTTTGTACAAACATCTATAAACTTTTTATTGGTTATTTAGGACGGTGGTTAGAATAATTCTTTTTCAATGTAAGTATATGTATAAAATTTATTTTTAAAAATTATAATAAAATAAAGCATAAAAGTAATATATTTATCTTATTTTTAATTTATTTTTTACATTTTATATTTTTAATTATAATAATTTATAAACTATGATTTGTTATTTGTTATATTATGTATAACTCTCAATATCTCTCATTAGTATTATAGAAACGTGTAAAACTGCTTATATATGAAAAAAATACTTTGAAATACATGAAGGAAAAATATAACGTGACTCTCACCAGTTTTGGTATTTTCTTTTTTTTGGATTGTTGTTAACATGGCCTCCAAAAAGTATTTTCAATTTTTATTTTTAATTTTTGATTTGTAAAAACAAATAAAGAAAGGAAATGATAGTAAACCTTTAGCATATCAAATTCTTTGTTGGTTTTTTCGCCTTTCACACGAGAATTATGACATACTGATATTGAATTTGAATTACGGATACTTGTAATATTTTATATTTTAAAAAATATAAAATTTAATTACATGTTTAATTTAGTTAATTTTAGTCCAAAAGCATCAAATCGAGAGCTTAAATATCTTGATTTCCGAGGTATTGTTTGAGATGAAGACCCCATTTGGAGTAGTTGTTTATTGGCTTATTTAGAATAGAGTTTAAGTCAATTTTGTTTGGAATAATTGAGCTTTGTTCGTGAAAATGAATTGGTGGTTGTTTGGAAGCTTAAGGAAACGAAATTACTAACTTGCCATCAATTAGATGTATGCAATTTGATTCAATTTTGAAACACTGGTATGGAGAAAATAGTTTTTCAATTAATATGACACTCAAAACCTTAGAGCTTTGTGGACCAAAGGACAATACACCAGCTAACGCATTGGGCATGGACAGCTTATTTTAAGTCAAGCACTACATGTTCATTTAGACCTCGATCGCCTACTAGCTAGATTTTTTTTAAAAACTTTTTTAACCAAAAATTAAATTTAGTTTTAAATAGATTGTTTGGTAAATTAGGTTTTAAATTAACTTTCTTTAAGAGTTAGTTGTTTAGGTAAAAACTTAAATTTTTTACTTTTTGTTCAAATTTTACAATTTTGGTTATAGCGAAAATTGTGTGCGTGTGGCATTGCTAAAAAAGTGTACTAGACTTTTTTTGTGGTATTTGGCATTACTGAAACTAATAACTTATAAATAGTAATTTATAGCAAAAATTGTGAATGTGTGGCAAAGTTATAGTTTGTAACTAAAATAGAAAAAATAATAATAATACCTTGTAAAAGTTGTGGATATTTGAAAAACAATATTGTAACTTTAATTGATTGCAGGAAGCTAAAGCTACTTACAGTAATTTTGCCAAATACCTTTTTTAACTTTTTGGCTTTTCGTCAACGGTACCATATTGAAATTTTTTACGTTTTTAGCAAAAAAGTCAAAAAACTTTGGTTGCCAGATGCTACCTTAGTTGCTTATAACCCAAAAAGCCTTTTTAAATCTCTTAACCTAAACAAGGCTGAAGTTTTGTTGCTTAAATCCCTATATATATAACCCAAAAGGCCTTTTTAAATCTCTTAACCTAAACAAGGCTGAAGTTTTGTTGCTTAAATCTCTCTCTCGCTCTCTCCCTCTCTCTCTCTCTCTATATATATATATATACCAATTGAAAAACCCAAAAAATAAAGAGAGAATGTTGATGGGTACTGACATTTTTTGGATGTTGGTTAAATTAATATAGTAAAGTTGATGCATTTTTGCATTGGAAAAAACACAATCATCAGCTAGATTTTACTAATTAAGTGAAAAAGTCCAAAATAAGTTTTCTTGTGCATAACTACGAATTATTCAAAATGAAGCATGATGAAACCATTTCTGATATGTTTACTCGCTTCACTGATATTATTAATGGACTAAAATCTCTTGGCAAGATTTATGCAAATGCAGAAATGGTGAGAAAAATTCTTAGGTGCATTCCAAGAGTTGAAAAGTTAAGGTCATAGCTATTCAAGAAGCTAAAGACCTCAACACGCTCAGTTTAGAAGAACTCCTTGGTTCTCTTATGACCCATGAGATGAACATAAAGATGGACAATGAGGATGACAACAAAAAGAAGAAAGGCATCGCCTTCAAGTCCTCAACTCATGACAAAGAATCGGAAGAAGATTCCTCAAGTGATGAGAATGATGACATGGCCCTCATCACAAAGAAATTCAAAAGTTTTCTTAGAAATAAGAAATAAGGTGGAAGAAAGTTCTTCAAGAAGAAAGGACACCGAGGCGAGCCTACCAAATTCAAAGGTGACTCTAGCGAATTCAAGAACGACTTCAAGAAAGAGAAAATCATTTGCTATGAGTGTAAAAAGCCTAGACACGTCAAAGCTGAATATCCTCAACTCAAAAAGCAATTCAAGAAGGGCTTCAAGAAAGCCATGATAGCTGCATGGGGCGAGAGTGATGATAGCAGTTCTGAGGATGGAAAAGAAGAAAACGAAGTAGCTAATCTATGCCTCATGGCTAGAGAAGATGATGAGGTAACTCCTGACCCTTTTCCTTAGATGAATTGCAAAGTGTATTTGAAGATTTGCATGATGAGTTGAGAAAAATAGGTGCAAAGAATTCTATTTTGAAAAAGTCAGTTCTTTCCTCCTCAACTAAAATTGAAACTTTGAAAAGTGAAAAATCTATTTTGTCAAAACAAGTTTCTGTTTTGAAGAATGAAAACAAAGTTCTGAGTGAAAAAGTTGAGAACCATACAAAAATCATTTACTAGTTCACTCAAGGAAAGAACAACTTAGATAAATTTCATGGCATGCAAAAATGTATTTTTGACAAAGCTAGGATCGGGTATAAACCCAAGAAGAAACAAAAGCTTTTAAGCAATATTTTTGTCAAAGCATCCTCTAATCATATAAATGTCACTTGTTTTTATTGCTATGAGTATGGATACATTGTCAGACACTGCCCTCATAGAAATCTGTCAAGAAGGTTTGGATTTCTAAAGGAACACATCCTCAAGGAACTAACACCAAAGGACCCAAGAAAATTTGGGTACCAAAAATTAAAACTTGATTCTCCATGTAGGTGTGTCTCAAATGGACCCAAAAGACCCACCAAAATCGATGAAGGGATTTTTATCCCTAAACCAGAAGCTGAATGGTCTGAAACCGACATTAGGGAGATACAAAAAAATACTAAAGCTATGAATCTAATATATTGCTCACTTGACCAAAATGAGTTCAATAGGATCTCTACATGTGACACCGCAAAAGAAATATGGGATAGACTCGAATGTACTAATCAAGTGAAAGAGTCCAAAATAAGTTTGCTTGTGCATAACTATGAATTATTCAAAATGAAGCATGATGAAATCATTTCTGATATGTTTACTCGCTTCACTGACATTCTTAATGGACTAAAATCTCTTGGCAAGATTTATACAAATGTAGAAATGGTGAGAAAAATTCTTAGGTGCATGCCTAAGAGTCGGAAAGCTAAGGTCACAGCTATTCAAGAAGCTAAAGACCTCAACACGCTCAGTTTAGAAGAACTCATTGGTTCTCTAATGTCCCATGAGATGAACATAAAGATGGATGATGAGGATGACAACAAAAAGAAGAAATGCATCGCTTTCAAGTCCTCAACTCATGACGAAGAATCCGAAGAAGATTCCTCAAGTGATAAGAATGAAGACATGGCCCTCATCACAAAGAAATTTAAAATTTTTCTTAAAAATAAAAAACAAGGAGGAAGAAAGTTCTTCAAGAAGGAAGGACACCAAGGCAAGCCTACCAAATTCAAAGGCAACTCTAGCAAATTCAAGAACGACTTCAAGAAAGAAGAAATCATCTGTTGAGTGTAAAAAGCCTGGACACGTCAAATCTGAATGTCCTCAACTCAAAAAGTAATTCAGAAAGGGCTTCAAGAAAGCCATGATAGCTACATGGGGCGAGAGTGATGACAGCAATTCTGAGGATGCAAAAGAAGAAAACAAAATAGCTAAGCTATGCCTCATGGCTAGAGACGATGATGAGGTAACTGCTGACCCTTTTCCTTAGATGAATTGCAACGTGCATTTGAAGATTTGTATGATGAGTTGAGAAAAATGGGTGCAAAGAATTCTATTTTAAAAAAGTTAGTTCTTTCCTCCTCAACTGAAATTGAAACATTGAAAAGTGAAAATTCTATTTTGTCAAAACAAGTTTCTGTTTTGAAGAATGAAAACAAAGTTTTGAGTGAAAAAGTTGAGGACCTCATAAAAACTATTTACAAGTTCACTCAAGGAAAGAACAACTTAGATAGATTTCTTGGCATGCAAAAATGTGTTTTTGATAAAGCTGGGATCAGGTATAAACCCAGGAAGAAACAAAAGTTCTTATGCATTATTTTTGTTAAAGCATCCTCTAATCATACAAATGCCACTTGTTTTCATTGCTATGAGCATTGATACATTGTCACACACTGGCCACATAGAAATCTGTCACATAATTCTGTTAAGAAAGTTTGGGTTCCTAAAGGAACACATCCTTAAGGAATTAACACCAAATGACCCAAGAAAATTTAGGTACCAAAAATCAAAACTTGATTCTCCTTATAGGTGTGTCTCAAATCCTCATTCAAGGAAGGGATGTGATATCTCGATAGTACTTGTTCAAGACACATGGTAGGCGACCAATCGATGTTTGCATCTCTCAAACCAAATGATGATAGATTTGTGACTTTTTGGAGACAATAGCAAAGGAAAAATCATAAAAATTTGATGTATTGGTAAAATTTCTTCCCCTTCTATTGAAAATATTTTGCTTACTGATTGTTTGAAACATAACCTTCTTAGCATAAGCCAACTTTGTGACAAAGGCCACAAGGTTGTCTTTGATCATGCTAAGTATGTTATTGAAGATTCAACCAATAACAAAGTTATCTTTAAAAGTCAAAGACATGAAAATATTTATACATTTACTCTCAATGATTTTTTTAAGAATGACACCAAGTGCTTAGCCGCCTTGAGTGATAATAGTTGGTTGTGGCGTAGAAGGCTTGGACATGTACACATGAACTTAATTTCTAAACTTTTGAAAAAGGAATTGGTGATTGGTTTACCCCAAATCAAATTTGAAAAAGATAAAGTGTGTGATGCATGTCAACAAGGCAAACAAGTTAGAAGTTTTGTAACAACCCGGGTTGAACCCTAGTTATAACAATCCAGCTTGTAACAACCCGTGTAGCGATCCTGCCCAAACCCTAGTATTAGTAACGGTAGGCCGACAAGATCTTATGTTACTAAAAGATCGAAAACTCTAACTCGGCCCGAAAATTCTAATTCGATCCAGAAACCCTAAAGAGATCAAATGGTCAGAGGTAAAACCCTAATCCTCAGAGTAGACTCCTAACATCCTAAATTAAGTAAATAACAAGAAATATGAGGTTAAAAATAAAAAATTCTCATAATTATGGTAAAATGACCATTTTACCCTCGGTACAGCTAAAAGTCTTAAAAATCTAAAATTTAACACATGGACACCCTAAATCAGATATTTAAATATAATTAAGTAACAAAAGACAAAATAATATCAAAAAATGACAAAAAATGCCCCTAGTGGCTTGCCATATTGTAGTTTGTGCCCACAAAGTGACTTTTGCCTTTTTAAACTAAAAAATGAGAAAAAGTTGTACAAATCGAGTATTATTATGATTCAAGCCTTTTCATACAAGTAATATACATGCTAATATAATATTATAAACTAACAAAAGTAAACAAATCATTATTAAAATTCTTACACACTTAAATAAGTCAAAAAGTCACTTCTAATCAAGTAGCTTAAAGTGACTTAATTACCTACATTTAAACAATTAATTGTTGTCAATATTTTTATAAACTATAATAATAATAATACTAAAATAATTCATTTTAGTAACCTAGAAGACCAAAAAGATATATCAAATCAATTTTTAAAATACTTTCTTGAATAATATAGTGCCAAAACACCACAAAATAAGCAATTAAACCAAAATAAAGCACTTTGAACCACCCAAACACACCCCAGCTGAATTTCCACTGACTTTTTCTGCAAAATTTCATATTTCAATTTTCTAAAAATCCTTCACCTCTCATGCAATCAATTAAAATTAAGAAAAATTTAAAATTTTCTTACACTTAATAATTAATCCCACCACTTAAAAAATTCTATAAATAAGACCCATTTTTGCCCATTTTCTCCCCCATTTCGTTGAGCTTGAGAGAGGGTGAGTGACCAAAAAATCTAACTCCAAAAGTTCTCTAAGTGTGGGAAGAAGAACGAAGAAGAAGAAGGAAGAAGTAGCAAGAAGAACCAAGGAGGTCTTTGCAGACCAAGAAAACACCAAAGCCAAGTCCTCTAGCCATCCTCCACTCTTAGGTCTTCAAATAAGGTAAGTAAAACTCTAGCCATCCTCCACTCTTAAGTCTTCAAATAAGGTAAGTAAAACCTCTAAAATGTCTATCCAATATAAACATAAAACTCCTCTCAACTCATCTCTTAAAACACAACCAAGAACAAGAACAAAAAATAGGTAAAAAGGCGTCATAAAGAATGAATAGGGGCTGTTTATGAGCGATCATGTGTTGTATGTACTTGCATATATATATTTTTTAGTTTTATGGATTGAATAGGTTCTGAAACTTTGGTTTGTATGAATATAAGGCATGCATGTAAAGAAAATTCATTAAAATTAAACATAACATGAGCTAAGTTATCGCAACCCTAGATAACCTGATTTTCTGGGCATACCAACATTCTGCCACGAATTTTAAACCACCATAACTAATTGTAGAAAAATGTTCTAAATGGGATTTTTGTTTCCAGGCCTAGATTGTTAAGTTCTCTTTCATAAAAAATTGGTTTGAAGTGATTTCGTTAAGTAGAACTCCAGATATACCATCTTTGCCAAAGAGTGTCAGAACATGACTACTCTGACTTGCAGATCTAAAAACCCCAAGTTAAATTGAGAACCGAGCTTAGGTCGAAACATTAAACTTGTAGATAACACAGTTATCTTACTGTCCAAAAAACATGAGCCAAAAATATGAAGTCTTGATAGGTCAAGACACTTCACAAAGTCACTATTGAGATTCAGTGACTGATAGAGCTCTTTGTCACACCTTTCTGTGAGACCAAAACCCTAAGTTTTTAAAAGCCAAATTCAAAAGTGGTAAACATGAAAAATGTAGATAACATATTAAACTAAATACTGAGCAAAAATAAGTCCAAAATACCCTTGGATGGTACCCCAAATGTTTTGTGTATTCTCTATTAAAAACCTATTCTACAGACCCTTTTTAGGCTGACTGAACATTTTTTTATAAATTGGCCAAACTCGCAAACTTTTTCCAAGCAACTTGCTCTAGCACAAAACATGAAATTTGTAGGAGAAACCTTAAACTAAAATCTCCCCAAATATCAGACCCATATCCCTAGAATTGATGACCCAAAACCGTGGTCAACAGAGGTCTAAATTCTGCACTTTTCTCCGTAAAGTGCTGAATGGTTTTTTCTTAAATAAAATAAATGACCCTCTTACCCTAGAATTTGATCTTAGTGTTAAACATTAAAGTTGTAGAAAATATTTTTATCTAATTGGTGTTCAAAAATCAAAAATTAAATTCATGTCTCGGTACTTCAAAACACTGTTGTAACTTTAAAATTGGCACTTGAACAATTACCCAAATTTGGCTTAGTGTATGTGTAGCGTGCCACCTTGTGGAATTTGAATATATGGACTTTAAATGATTTAGGTGAGTGATTGGTGTATGAAATTAACAATTTAATGATTAGAAACCATGCCGACAGGTTGGATCCATATCACATAAATTATAGCTTATGTTTCGTATACTTATACTTTATGCTTTAGTGAGTTGTATTTTATGCTTTAAAAACTTGTACATTACGCTATGTTGGTTTGTACGTCATGCCATATTTAGTTTCATACCGTGCTATTGTTACGTTGCACTTTAAGATACGAGTTGTTGTACCATAAGCATCATTGTATTGCACTTGGGACGTCACAGTTGGGTTGACGCCAAACGAACATTCTTGTTCTTAAGGTGGGTTTTGTGCGCAAATTATTGGCGAGAGGGTTTGGATTAAGGATGGAGGATTTGAAATAATATCATGATTAGTAAGTCCTAGTTGATGGGGGTGTTGACAATGGGCCATATACGTTATGAGCCGTGTTACGTCCTGAGCCGTATCATGTCTTGAGCCGAACAGCCGCTATACGCTGATGTGATCAGGAACGATGATGTACGGGAACCTAACGTACGGGAATGTAGTTGTACCATTTAGGTTATTATATTGATATGTTAACTTTGGGTCACGCACGTCCTGAACCGTGTTACGTCATGAGCCGTGTTACGTCTTGAGCCGTATCACGTCTTGAGCTGAACAACCGCTATACGCCGCTGTGATCGGGAATGCTGATGTACGGGAACCTAACATTCGGGAACGTAATAGTGCCATTCAGATTATCGTGTTGGGTATGATCGACTTTCGGCCACGTACGTCCTGAGCCGTATCACGTTTTGAGCCGAACTGCCACTATAAGCCGTAGTGATCTGGAACGCTGATGTACGAGAACCTAACGTACGGGAGCATAATGGTGCCATTCTAATTATTGTGTTAGGTATGATCGACTTTGGGTCATGTACGTCCTGAGCCGTGCCACGTCTTGAGCCGAACGTCTTCTATACGCCGTCGTGATCGGGAACGTTGGTGTACGGGAGCCTAACGTACGGGAACGTAATGGTGCCACTTGAAATTTAATTGGTTGATCTATAATTGGGTTAGGCAAACGCATTGCATTGTACTCTTCATTACCTACATAATTTGTCGTCTAATACTTACCTGTCTACTAAATTTACATCTTTGCCTGTCTCGTTGATTTATAAATGCTTTAAGTGTTGTATGAAATGCGTTGTGGTGAGTTTATGCCGTGAGATTAGTTAGAAAGTTTGGAGAGTTTTTCTTCTGAGTTTTAGCTCATGGCATTCATGCCACAGGTGAGGAGGAGGAGTTCCTGGAAGTAGTCGCCCCCGAAGAAGAAGACAGAATTCAAGAACAAGTCGAGTAGCAGGAACCGGCCAACCTCGACAACGAAGTTTGAAGAATTTGAATTTCCTCCCTTTTTTTGTTCTTTTATTCAGTTTTCACGAGCGTATTGTAATTTTTGTTAAATTCTCTAGTGAAACTGTAATCGCTATGTACTTATGAACAGGTCAGAACTCTTAATGATGTAATATTTATGATATGTAAATATGAAAGAATAGTTAGAATATTCCCCTTACCTATACTAATGTATGTCTCGACGTGCCCGGAGGACGGGGCATCACAGTTGGTATCAAAGCTTAGGTTTAGTGAACTTTCAGGCCTTTGGTTGTGGGAAACCATGCGTTGTCGCGTAGAAGCTCCGTAGGATGAGTTGTATTAATTATAATTATCATTTATACATTATAAGAACTAAAATCTGCTGCGTCTAAGTCTTATAACGAGTGGTGTTAGGATGTTACTAGTATCAGAAGTAGCATGGAATCTACATGCAAAAGTTGAGTAAGAGCATCGAGATCGAAGATCGAAGATTCATGCAACAAGTTATTTTATTTTAAGGGGGGTAGATGGGAGTACGCACTAGGAGAAGTTTTAGATATCACCTCGTGAGCCACCGTTAGAACCTCGCAACTCCATCTTTACTAGTTCCTTTCTCGTTTACCCTGAGCCTTTCTGTTAAATTTTGTACCTATTTGAAGTTCTTTGTGTATCATTCCTTCCTATATCATCAGTCCTCAATGGTACCGTCAAGTGTCATTCGTCGATAACCCTTATGCACCCAAGTCTTGTTGATAATCCTATCAGAAATTCAATCCTAGAAAATACCCTTGTCCTCAAGTTTTCATGCCTCGATAATGGCCGGTATTTGCATTTGATTCTCCTCCAATTCAAGCCATAATCCTTGAACTAACTCTTCTTTTCTAATTAACCGTTCTGAACATTCAACATTGACAAAATATTTGCCATCATTCATCTTCTCTTGATTTTGAGACCACAATATGTTGCAGTTATTTTTGTGAATTCTTTTGTACACTCTTGAAATACTTACGAGGGAAGTAGACTTAGATACTTGAATAGAAGTACGTTAGGCCGACGTAACTTCAGGGTAAATATCTAGTTTAGTTGCCTACTGCTTAACATCTCTTTTATCAAAATCTAATTGTACTGGATTAGTTACGAGGACATTTGTTTAAGTATTGTTCACTGTCCTTCTCTTGTTTCACCTACATTTGAACCCCAAATATCCATTCAATTTGTGTCAACGGTGACTGCCTTATCCGTGACCATTTAACCTCATACAACCTATCTTTTGAAAGATCTGGAAATCTTTTCTTGAATCTCGGTAAAGGATTTGTTCACCTTCCCTAAGCCATTCTAACCCCCAGTCACATATTTTGCAGTCTAGTACATCATTCGAAATCCTCGGCTAAACGTTGACCACTCGCCGCCCTAGGTCGCCTCTCCTAAGACCTAGATCGATGAGAAATTTATTAGAGTTTAGCGCTTTCAAGGGAAACTCAGATCGTGCACATCCTTAGAAGAACCACCCAACGCATCATCGAGTCGCAAAGTAGATCTCTACCTCGAGTTAAAGCACAGAATGTCAGCCAGCATTCGCGCTTAACGTGTTTTGAAGATCAATAGCCCCGACTACAAGAACTGCTAAGTAAAGGCTCATGCAACATCTCTAATGGAGACCTACACTAAGGTTCATATTGCCATCACTGATAAAGCTCACTTAGGATCCGCAGGAGTGTGGCATGTGAAAGTACAATGGAAATACTACAGAACTTGGAAATAACGTGGGACTATGCTGTCAAACTCTGATGGTTTTGTCCACACCTATTCTGATTGAGCCCCTATGTGTTATGTGCCTCGCTCTTTGTAATCTCTCTTTGTAAGAAATACAAATGAATAAGTCTCAAATTAACTCCACAAGATCCCAAAACCTAAAGACAATCAAGAATTTAAAAAGAAAACTCAACAGCCGCAACACCTTCCTTCTTTATTCAGATGGTAGGTAGACGACCTAACCATCAACAGCCAGCAGATGAACCTGTAGACGAAGAAGCGCCAGGGTTAACCCAGGTCTTGCGTGAGCTTGCCACCAGCATTAACCATTCTCACATCCGAGATAGGGCATGGTTCTTATCAGAACTCAGAAAACAACGAGCCCTTACGTTCAAGGAAGGAGCTGAACCGAGAGTAGCCAAAGAATGGTTGAGAGCTGTCAAGAAATTATTTAACTCCATGGGAGTGCATACCGATGTTGATCAAGTAGCTCTAGCAGCACACCTACTGGAAGGAGAAGCCGACTACTGGTGGTCTATGATCGACAACACCCAAGATGTGGCAGCTCTAACTTGGAATAATTTGAAGAATTATTTTTGGAAAAGTACTTCTCAGCTCCCTTCCAACAGGGACAAGTCAGAGAATTTCGGGAGCTAAAACAAGGATCTATGTTAGTAACCTAATACGTTAACCGCTTCGAAGAGTTGAGCAGATTTTTCGTGACCATCATACTCGACAAGAATCAAGGGCATAAAAGATCGAGTGGGGCCTAGAACCCTCTATCCGAACTAGAGTCATATGCTTGCAACTTTCGACTTACACTCAAGTAGTACAAGCAGCCCTATTGGCGGAATCAGACTTAGCCGATTCTAAAAGGATTTGGAGTCAAAAAAATGAGAGTACTAATCAAGGAGGACCACTAAGGAACAATAAGGAATTTGTTCCCAAAAAGCCATGCCACCCAGCCGACAGACCAAGGCAAGCAAGGGGTCAACCTACGAAGGTAAGGCTCTGCTATGAATGTGGTCAGCCTAGGCACAAAAGTCACAATGTCCACAGCTAGGACAATGGAACTAGAAAAATCAACCACATCAATGGAAACAACCGCAACCTCAATCGGAAGGGCACCAACAACATATCCAAGCTGCCAGGCCTTTTGTCGATGATCAGAGGTATGCTCGTATTCGTAACTCGGGGATGTCTATAATTTAGACTTGTTATATCATTATGAGAAATGGAACGCTTGTAGGATAAGGCTTTAGGCTAGCGCGTCGCTAGTCAATAACCCCACGACATAGGTATGCAACGCTACATTTGAAAGTTGTTGTAACAGTCGATTTAAAGTTATAGCAAGACAAATCAACCATTACTCAAGGTATTGAGAGTATAAAGCCCAGCCCTATCCACAACCTCAATAAAGAACGACTCAAGTAAACAAGGGCCCATGTTCAAAAAGAAATGATGCAAGTAAACCATCCCTAACCTTTCACACAATAAAGTACGGGATGAAATTTCGGGGACAAAATTTGTTTAAGGGGGGTAGTTTGTGACAACCCAAGTCAGATCCTAGTTGTAACAACCAGCTTGTAATGACCCGTGTAGTGATCCAGCCCAAACCTTAGTATTAGCGACGGTAAGCCGACGAGATCTTAGGTCACTAAAAGATCAAAAATCCTAACTCGACCCGAAAACCCTAACTTGACCCGAAAAACCTAATGCTCAGAGCCAAAATCCTAATCCTCATAGAAGACTCCTAGCATTCTAAATTAAGTAAATAATACGAAATATGAGGGTAAAATAAAAAATTCTCATAATTAGAGTAAAATGACCATTTTGCCCCTGGTACAGTAAAAAGTCTTAAAAATTTAAAATTTAACATATGGACACCCTAAATCAGATATTTAAGTATAATTAAGTAAAAAAAGATAAAATAATATCAAAAAATGACAAAAAAACGCCCCTAGTTGCCCGCCACATTACAGTTTGTACTCAAAAAGTGACTTTTTACCTTTTTAAACTCAAAAATGATAAAAAGTTGTACAAATCAAGCATTATTATGACTCAAAACTTTTTATACAAGTAATATACATACTAATATAATATTATGGACCAACAAAGATAAACAAATCATTATTAAAATTCTTACACACTTAAATAAGTCAAAAAGTCACATCTAGTCAAAGTAGCTTAAAGTGGCTTAATTACCGACATTTAAACAAATAATTGTTATCAATATTTTTATAAACTATAATAATAATACTAAAATAATTCATTTTAGTAATCTATAAGATCAAAAAGATACATCAAATCAATTTTAAAAATACTTTCTTGAATAATGTAGTGCCAAAACACCACAAAATAAGCAATTAAAGCAAAATAAAGCACTTTGAACCACCCAAACACACCCTAGCCGAACTCCCACTGACGTTTTTGGCAAAAAATCAGATTTTAATTTTCTAAAAAGCCTCCACCTCCCATGCAACCAATTAGATTTTAAAAAAATTCAAAAATTTCTTGCACTTAATAATTAATCCCACGACTAAAAAAATTCTATAAATAAGACCCATTTCCCCCCACTTTCTCTCCCATTTCGTTGAGCTTGAGAGAGAGTGAGTGACCAGAAAATCTAACTCCAAAATTTCTCTAAGTGTGGGAAAAAGAAAGAAGAAGAAGTAGCGAGGAGAACTAAGGAGGTCTTCGAAGACCAAGAAAACACCAAAGCCAAGTCCTCTAGCCATCCTCCACTCTTAGATCTTCAAACAAGGTAAATAAAACCTCTAAAATTTCTGTTCAATATTAACATAAAACTCCTCTAAACTCATCTCTTAAAACACAATCAAGAAACAAGAACCAAAAATAGGTAAATAGGCGTTGTAAAGAATGAATAGGGACTATTTATGAGCGATCAAGTTTTGTATGTGCTTGCATGTATATATTTTTGAGTTTTATGGCTTGAATAGGTTCTGAAACTTTGGTTTGTATGAATATATGACATGCATGCAAGGAAAATGCATCAAAATTAAACATAACATGAGCTAAGTTATCGAAACCCTAGGTAACCTGATTTTCTGGGCATACCAACATTCTGCCACGAATTTTAAACCACCATAACTAATTGTAAAAAATGATCTAAATGCGAATTTTGTGTCCCGACCTATATTCTTAAGTTCTCTTTCACACAAAATTGGTTTGAAGTGATTTCGTTAAGTAGAACTCTAGATATACCATTTTTATCACAGAGTGTCAGATCTTGACCACTCTGACTTGCAGACCTAAAAACCCCAAGTTAAAGTAAGAACCGAGCTTAGGTCAAAATAGAAAAACTTGTAGATAACACATTTATCTTACTGTTCCCCAACAATGAGCCAACAATATGAAGTCTTGATAGGTCAAAACACATCCCAGAGTCACTATTGAGATTCAATGACTAATAGAGCTCTCCGTCACACTTTTTTGTGAGACCAAAATCCTAAGTTTTTAATTGCCAAATTCAAAAGTGGTAAACATGAAAAATGTAGATGACATATTAAAATAAATACTGAAAATAAATCAGCCTAAAATACCCTCGAATGGTATCCCAAAGATTTTGTGCATTCTCTTTTAAAAACCTATTCTGTAGACCCTTTTGAGGTTGACTGAACCATTTTTTTATAAATTGGCCAAAATCTCGAACTTTTTCCAAACAACTTGCCCTAGCACAAAAAATGAAACTTTTAGGGGACACCTTATACTAAATTCTCCCAAAAAAATCAGACCCATAACCATAGAATTGATGCCCCAAAACCTTGGCCAACAAAGATCTAAATTTTGCACTTTTCTCTATGAAGTGCTGAATGGTTTTCTCTTAAATAAAATAAATGACCCTTTTACCCTAGGATTTGACCTTAGTATTAAACATTAAAGTTGTAGAAAATATTTTTATCTAATTGGTGTTCAAAAATTAGAAATTAAATCCATGGCCAAGTACTTCAAAATACTGTTGTAACTTTAAAATTGGCGCTTGAACAATTACCCAAATTTGGCTAAGTGTATCAGTAGCGTGTCACCTTGTGGAATTTGAATATATGGACTTTAAATGATTTATGTGAGTGATTGGTGTATGATATTAACAATTTAAAGATTAAAAACCATGCCGTTAGGTTGGATCCATGTCACATAAATTATAGCTTATGGTTCGTATACTTGTACTCTATGCTTTAGTGAGTTGTACCTTATGCTTTAAAGACTTGTACATTATGCTATGTTGGTTTGTACGTCATTCCATATTTAGTTTCATACTCTGCTATTGTTAAGTTTTACTTTAAGATACGAGTTGTTGTACCATAAGCATCATTGTATTGCACTTGGGGCGTCACAG
This sequence comes from Heliamphora exappendiculata, assembly GCA_034768845.1. Lineage (NCBI taxonomy): Eukaryota > Viridiplantae > Streptophyta > Magnoliopsida > Ericales > Sarraceniaceae > Heliamphora > Heliamphora exappendiculata. The sequence continues at coordinate 6,299,400 of JAOTRH010000002.1, forward strand.
TTGGGTTGACGCCAAACGAACATTCTTGTTCTTAAGGTGGGTTTTGTGCGCAAATTATTGGCCAAAGGATTTGGAATAAGGATGGAGGATTTGGAATAATATCATGATTAGTAAGTCCTAGTTGTTGGGGGTGTTGACAATGGGCTATATACGTCTTGAGTCATGTTACGTCCTGAGCCTTATCACGTCTTGAGACGAACAGCCGCTATACGCTGTTGTGATCGGAAATGCTGACGTACGGGAACCTAACGTATGGGAACATAGTTGTACCGTTCGGGTCATTATATTGATATGTTGACTTTGGGCCATGTACGTCCAGATCCGTGTTACGCCCTGAGCCGTGTAACATCCTGATCCGTGTTACGTCCTGAGCCGCTATATGCTGCTGTGATCGGGAATGCTGATGTACAGGAACTTAACGTACGGGAACGTAATAGTGCCATTTGGATTATTGTGTTGGGTATGATCGACTTTTGGCCATGTACGTCCTGAGCCGTGTTACGTCATGAGCTGTATCACATCTTGAGCCGAACTGCCGCTATAAGTCGTAGTGATCAAGAACGCTGATGTACGGGAACCTAACGTACGGGAGCATAATGGTACCATTCAGATTATCGTGTTGGGTATGATTGACTTTGGGTCATGTACGTGGCATTCGTGCCATAGGTGAGGAGGAGAAGTTCATAGAAGTTGTCGTCCCCGAAGAAGAAGACGGAATTGAAGAACAGACCGAGTGGCAGGAACCAGCCGACCCGGACAACTTAGTTTGAAGAATTTGAATTTCCTCCCTTTTTTTGTTCTTTTATTCAGTTTCCACGTGCGTATTGTAATTTTCGTTAAATTCTCTAGTGATACTGTAATCGTTATGTACTTATGAACAGGTCAGAACTCTTAATGATGTAATATTTATGATATGTAAATATGAATGAATAGTTAGAATATTTCCCTTACCTATACTTAGGTATGTCCTGACGTGCCCGAAGGACGGGGCGTCACAAGTTTTTTTTTATTCCAAAAATGAGATTTCAACTTCTAGGCCCCTACAACTATTGCGCATGGACTTATTTGGTCCAACAAGAACTTTAAGCCTTGGAGGCAAGAGATATGCCTTTGTTATTATTGATGACTTCTCTAGATACACTTGGGTGCTATTCCTTGCTTATAAGGATGAAGCCTTTGCCTCTTTTGCAAAACTGTCTCGGAGAGTTCAAAATAAAAAAGATTTTCAAATCACAAGTATCCGAAGTGATCATGATAGAGAATTTGAAAACAAAGATTTTAAAAATTTTTGTGATGAAAATGGGATTAACGATAACTTCTCTGCTCCTAGAACCCCTTAACAAAATGGAGTTGTTGAAAGGAAGAATATGACATTGGAAGAAATGGCTAGAACCATGCTCTGTGAAAATAATCTACCAAGATACTTTTGGGCCGAGGCTGCCAATACCGCTTGTTTTATCATAAACAGAGTTATGATAAAAGCTTCTCTCAAGAAAACTCCATATGAGCTATGGAATGGAAGAAAAGTTAACATCAGTTATTTTCACACATTTGGGTGCAAATGTTTTGTTTTGAATAACAACAAAGAACTTTTGGAAAAGTTCGACGCAAAATCTAATAAAGGTATTTTCTTAGGATATTTTATATCTTGCAAAACGTATAGAGTTTTCAATAAAAGGACCCTAATTGTTGAAGAGTCTTTATATGTTATTTTTTATGAAGCTAACCTTGGTTCTTCAAAGGATTTTTGTGAATATAACTTGTTAGACATAGGAAAAGGTGTTGAAGATATCTTCATCAAATAAAAAGAAGAACCAAATCAAAAGGAAGCTTCAAATTCTCAACAAAATGCAGTCCAACAGGTTGCTGAATCTTCAAATCCAAAAAATTCAGATTTACCTAAGGAATTGAGGTATGCTCATATTCACCTAAAAGATCTTATCATTGGTGATCCATCGCAAGGTATCAAAACTCTATCCTCTCTACATAATGTTTGTGTAATTTAGCATTTTTTCCCAAACTGAACCAAAACATTTAGAGGAAGCCGAAAACGTTGAGTTTTAAACCTTAGCTATGTAAGAAGAGCTTAATCAATTTGAAAAAAATAAGGTTTGGACTTTAGTCCCAAGACCTAAGGAACACTCCATCATCGGTACAAAATGGGATTTTTAAAAAAATAGATGATAATGGAGTAGTTTTTAAGAACAAAGCTCGATTGGTAGCCCAATGTTACAATCAAGAAGAATGCATCGATTTTGATGAGACTTTTACTCCTATGGCTAGGCTTGAAGCCATTAGAATGTTGCTTGCTTTTGCATGCTTTAAAAACTTCAAACTCTATCAAATGGATGTCAAAAGTGCCTTTTTAAATGGTTTTATCTCAAAGGAGGTTTTTGTGAAACAACCTCCTAGCTTTGAAAATCTTGATTTTTCAAACCATATTTACAAACTCACAAAGGCTCCCTATAGTTTAAAGCAAGTACCTAGAACTTGGTATGAAAGACTAAGCAAATTCTTGATTGAAAATAAGTTTTCAAGAGGAAAAATTGATACCACCATTTTCATCAAGTCTAAATGACATGACATGCTAGTTGTACAAATTTATGTAGATGATATTATTTTTGGTGTAACTAACGAATCTCTTTGCAAGGATTTTGCTAACTGTATGCAGGGAGAATTCGAGATGAGCATGATGGGTGAGCACAACTATTTTCTTAGACTCCAAATTAAACAAACTCAATAAGAAATCTACATCAATCAAGTTAAGTATACATAAGACATATTGAAGAGGTTCAACATGCTAAAGGCAAAACCCATGGGAACTCCAATGTGTCCTACAACGAAACTTGACAAGGATGAAGATGGCATAACAGTGGATGAAAAACGCTATAGAGGTATGATTGGATCTCTACTTTACCTTACTGCTAGTAGACCGGATGTTATGTTTAGTATTTGCATGTGTGCTAGATTTCAATCAAATCCAAAAGAATCAAATGTGACCGTTGTTAAGCGCATCTTTAGATATCTTTTAGGTATACAAAACTTAAGATTATTTTATTCTAGAGGAATAGTTTTTGAGTTATTTGGCTATTCAGATGTTAATTTTTTTGGATGCAAAGTAGATAGGAAAAGCACAAGTGAAACTTGTTAATTCCTAGGTTACTCACCAATCTCTCGGTTCAGCAAGAAACAGAACTAATAGCTTTGTCTACAGCGAGGCTGAGTACATTGCAGCTGGAAGCTGTTGTGCACAAGTTCTTTAGATGAAACAACAATTAGAGGACTATGATTTTCATTTAGATCATATCCCTATAAAATGTGATAACACTAGTGCAATTAATATATCTAAGAACCCAATACAACATTTAAGAACCAAACATATAGAGATTAGATTTCATTTTATAAGAGATCATGTGCAAAAAGGTAATATCGAACTTGAATTTATAGGCATAGATTACCAATTAGCGGACATTTTCATAAAACCCTTAAATGAACAAAGGACATGCTATATAAGAAGAGAACTTAGTATGTTATGTGCTCTCAATACATGATTAATATGCCATACTAACCATGTCTTTTCATTGCATCTCAATGCTTTTAATGTTCTTTCTTGATATGTGAAAATGTGTCGACACCACTTGAAAAAGTGTCGACACAATTGTGTGTTGTGTTGACCCGAAGCTGTACAGAAGTGGCACTGTGAGAAAAGTGTTGACCCCTTTCTTTATAGTGTTGACCCATTTTTGTTCCCTGACTCTCGGTAAATTTGTGTCGACATAAAACTTAATCGTGTCGACCTAAATAGCCAAATGTGTTGACACATTCTGAAACAGTGTCGACACCATTCCCTGTTTTGTATACCCACACTTTTGCAAAGAAAAATGTCGACACAAATGTCATATGTGTCGACAAAAATCTTTATGCCTATATATAGAGGCGTTTGTCTCCTAACCGTCACATCGTTTCCCTCTCTCTTTGTCACGTCCCAAGCTCTGGGTCACGTGAAAAGCCACCGAACAACCACCAAAATCGCCCAAACAAAAGGGATTTAAAACCAGAAGACCAAACAAGGCAAAAACCTTTGTAAAAACATACTATCGAGGGTTTGTTGATTTAAAAGAGTAGCCAAGAGACTACTATTGCAACCCACAAGCCAAGCCTTTAAAAACAAAATACGAGTTTTGAATAAGAAAATCTTTTCGTTTTAAAAGAAGCTTATACCGTTCTAAAATCTACCTCGAAGCACAAAAGTTCATGTGAAGCAAAAATCATTTGAAAATCCCATTTGTAAACCGTTGATCCCAACAACGAAAAACGTAGTAAGAAACTACGAAAAACAACAACCAACCCAAGGTCCTCTTATAAGCATAAAAGCATGCATACATCCATAAGAATCTCATATGATTTACAGCATGTTATCTCAAAACATAAAATATATACAGAAAGGAATAAACTACCTAACAAAACATAACAATAGGGTCTTGTCATCAACCTCCTCTGGGCACCACCGGGTCAACCTATAGGATCACGCTTACCTGAAAAAGGTTTTATAGCAAAATTCCACACCATGAGCTGAATCCCAATAGAAACAGACTATAAAGATGTAAAGCAGAATATGTAATCACAAGCATACAGGCTCAATACAGGAGCCAAAAAGGTTTTACCAACCCAAAATCATAAGTTTTTCATCAGGCTAACATGAGCCTCAAAATGGTTTTACTTCATAAAACGCCACATTTTCATCCTTAAAACCATGCATATCATATCGTGGGAGCTAACTCAACCACAGAACCAAAAAAGTTTTACATCATGAAATCCCAAGTTTTCCAAACCGACTCCCAAAAGCCTCCAAAATGGGTTTTCACCCACAAAACCAAGCATTTATACGATGCAAAAGAACGTTTCACAGTTAAGGTAAAACGGTAACCAAAACATTATTTTCCCACTCTGATCACACACCGAGGAAAGATAAAAGATATTTTCCACTCAGAACACACACAACCGAAGAAAATAATATAATCAGTAATAAAACTGTATGCTCCACTCGAGCCACACCACCGAGGAGAAAAGATAAAATGAATCCTATATACAGACTCCGTCACAAGGTGACAGATGTAGCAACTATAGACTCCTGCCCCTTTACCTAATCCCTACTCATCGTAAGATCGGTTAGGTAAATGCAAGTTCTACACGAAGCCACCACAACATAAAAGCTTAGTTTACGGGTTCAACAACCCGAGGGAACAAAGCATCCACCCACCTAATTTATGGGAATTAACCAGAAGGACCAAGGTACCTATTCTGCGCACGTTTTCAGAATTCCACCAAGGACAACTCGTGCCAATTACCAGCTATCCCGGTACATCTAGAGAAACATTTCAAAAACAAACCCGTAGCTCAACGACTACAAAAAACCATTTTCTCAAATATACATTAAACATGTATATATAGATCCATCCATCAACATGGAGAAAACAAAATATTTTCAAAATATTTTTCCCCGTTTTCAACAAAATGTTTTCAAAATCGAGACCTAACCCCAAGGGTTAGTTCCAAAACATGATTTGTCGAGATTTTTTACAAAATCATCATTTTTCACCATTTTCAAGAACACTCTTTGAAAACCCAACATCCACATGTCATAAGATGCAATAAACCAAGAAAGGCAAAAAATATGCTTTTTACCCGAAAAACCAAGGTTTAAAACATAAATATGACATTCGATGTATTTTCTACTCAATGAAAATACATAAATTATATATAACACCCTTATATAGTAGTAGGGTCTAGAATCCTACCTCGAGGAGTCAAAACTCGAAGCCTCGAAAACTGGACCTCGACGAAACGGAATTTTTTTCGGATATATGCGAAGCCCTCGGCACCAATAGCAAAGATCCACAGTCCAACCGCTGAAAATCGAGCCCCAGGCCCTTCAAAATCTAGAGAGAAGGTAGAGGTTTCGTGGGAGAAACCAGATCTGAAAAAAAATATCTCAAAAATATCTCCCAATGCTTGATATTTATAGAAAACACCAAAACTGCCAAAAACACTCTGGTCAGTCGACTGAACTCCCAATCCAGTCGCCTGAAAAAGCTTTTGGAAAACCATAACATTCTACCGCCTCAACTTCAGTCGACAGGACCCTCCTGGTCAGTCGACTGAACCACCTCCCAAGACGTTCAGTCGACTGAATCCCTGCTGGTTCCAAGACTATTTCTAGAATTCAGTTTGAGTCCAAAAATCATCACTCAAACAACCCTCTTTCGAACTTGAACAAGTGTAAAACTCATATACACTTGCTGTTCTACCATGAAGAAACAAAAACCTAACTCACTTAGATCAAAAGTTAACTTAAACTCCGTCAACACTTAAACATTCTCAAAATAAACTGGGTCAGGGTCTCACAACTCTCCCCCCCTTAAAGGAATTTTGCCCCCAAAATTCAACACTGGTTCACAAACCAAACACGACCTATCAATCATCAGCAACCTCTGATGCAAACCCAACAACACTGTACAACATCATAAATGCCCCGGCAACGCTGTACAACAGCAGACATGCCTCAACAACTGAAACCCCAAAACTAAAATTGTCACATAACTGATACCAAGAATACACATCCTTAAGGAATCAATCTTCATACAGATTGTTCTCACGTGCAAGTTCCACTGACGTCACTGTCATCCAGGAAACATCCATCAAGATCCAACTCACGCTACCAAACCCCAACACAGAACTCTCGCCAAACACAACTACTCTAGTGATAAAAGCAAAGCAAGAAGCCACTTCACCAAGGTACTTGATCTCAAACAATATCTGTTCCATGACAGGACATAGAGACTATTACCTCCTTCTCACTGCCACATACTAGCTCAATCACACCTCATAATACCCACCAAGGACTACCTCCACAAGTCCAAACACACGACGTCGAACTCTGACATCGATCACGCGAAGTCACACACCTCGCACACAAACTTTACTTAAGTCCTGATGATCACCAGATGACTACCGACTTTGATACCACATTATTACCCTACAGATGCCAACATTAACATCACTGAAGCTGACATGCCGCCGATCCACAAGCAACAGCACAACACCTTACTCTAGAGAGAAGCTCACCAGAGAGAAGCTCACGTAACTCACCTGGAACACTAAAGAATGCTTCTCAGTAAACCCTCAAACCTTCATCCTCTATCTGATCTTTCATCATGAACTACTATTCTCACTCAGGAGAGACACTAGGTGGCACACCATTGTCTGGGACAAGGTTCCAGGTTCCACATAATAGAAAACTGATTAGGCATCGCAGCCACAAAACTCACGTAGACAGAACATCTCATAGGTACCCAACAACCTACACAAGCCCAATTATGCCTCCCGTGCAACAGCACATCATTACTCATTACTGCTCAACTCAACGCCTCGTCATCAGATCACTGATACCAAGGCTACAGATCAACATCAACTCAAACATGATTGTCATCGTCCGACAAAACAACCATGATGACTGTCATCCGATATCAACTCCAACGCATAACACATACCTCAATCCCTTGAGTCCACAATAGCAAAATATTGAGACCCGAGACACCAACCAAGACTTGCATCTTACACTTAGCAATTTTCTCACATCCAGAACTCATCACAGCCCTTCCGTTCCCAACTAAACAATCGCTTCCATCCGAACAGGCCACGGCAACCAAGGATTCTTAAACATCATATCCATCTTGATTCATACTTTATTATATTCTCGGGATACCATCTACACAAACAACAGTTATGCTGAAGCACAACACTTAACACAGTCGACAACCACTCCTCGACTCCAAGAACTCTAAGCAGTTCTAAGCCCCAAATAAGACCCAAGCCAGACTCACAAAAGTCTACCAGAAACCCATCATACACAAATCACAGCCGCACTATTCTAAAAAAATTCCCGCTCTGCCAAGAGCTAAAAACACAACCATATGCACACAACGGTCAACGATCCTCAACTGATCACTGCAAAAGAACTCTACGTCTCAACACCAAATCCCATGTCTATCAAGAACAAATAGCATAGGGAACACGCCCCATATGGTTCAACCATCATACAAACAAGCCACACGGACTAGGTTACCATGACCTATCATGTTAACCACACTCACACGTACTCTTTTACGGTCTTCCACCGCGGGAGAATACCAACCTGTCATGCAATTCTTTACGGTTCCAACCGTAGGAGCAATCGGATCCCAGGTCACACACACTGACGTTTAAATGTAGAGCGTCTTGCACCACGCGTCGAAGCCACAAAGAATCTACCTTATAATCACCCAATCATGGTGACACAAGTCCCAGAGTCACAACTCCAAGGGTCACAACATGGGTACAAATCCACTGAGATTCCACAGTCTTAGAACACAACCAACTCTGAACCAATCAAGAACCTGGCATCTCCATCCAACCGAGATGAAACAACCGCACTAGAGAATCGCCTACAAGACAATCATCTACTAGTCTATAAGAAAACTCTCTCTCTCCATCCATCCAATGGAAAGAAAAGGGTCAACATGAAACCATGACCCAACCTCAGCGTACTGGGAGTACTCCTAGCCTCTAAGAACTCGATAAGTCCTACCTCGAGGCCGCATTGACTACAGTTACATAGCTGCTATCAACTTCGATCATGACACTCAGACCATTCGCTACACCAAGCTCCCAACACTCCGACCTCATTCAGACACATGAACACCATCAATCCGCGTACCTGGTACAACACATCCCATTGTGCTCAAGATCTCATTTCACAAGGTTGAGCTACACAACCTAATTCCTGCTAGGCAAACCACAATCACGTCACAACATCGAGCTCACTGTCTAAGACACAACATCAAACAAAGGGAACCCAATTCTGAGACCTTTCATTTAGAGTTACTAATAACTCCCACAACCATGCAGACACCTTCCGCACTTCTGCTTTCAAAGCACACATCAATCACAGGCATCATACCCTACGATTTCTCACCTATCACTCCAGGCCAGCCAAACCACACGGTACATTGCTAAACCTTATTACTCCACACTTCGTTCCCATGGGCAAACAACATACATATTTCTGAATCTAAGGTGGAACACAAACAACCTCCAGACATATCATACCCAGGATATGTCATCACAGCACTAAGCCAACCATATGAACTTAGCACGGTTCCCAAATGCGGCCTCCAAATCACTAGGATATCGACCAAACCACTGACCTGCATTCTTGTAGGAATCCCACAGAATTGATAGTCATCGTAGAATACTTTACACATTCCCATACAACCATAACCCATGCTCTTCTCAGCATAATTACAACTCTTACTCATTCCCACATCCTTGAGCTCACGCACTTGTAACTCAAGTCTCAAACCTCAAGGAGGTATACAACGTCTAAGGTCATCAGAACTACTGTGACTACCAACAACATCCTCAGATGCTACTCTGACTACCGTCCACATCATGTTGATTACCATCAACATCCGGACTAAGGAATACCACCAGAACCACTCATGTTCTACTATCTTAGCATACCCCCGACCAACGATTATCAAGCTCTCATCCACTATGTTCCCGTCTATACCCCATCTTGAGTACACGGCTCATGACATAGCATGGGTCAAGACGTACCTAATCCATCACATGGCCAGAATCACGAATACCAAAACTCTGAAGGAATTATCACTATCCCCGCTCCAATCATATCGACCGATTTTCCAGGGTCTCCAACACTCCATCACCTCGACTCACAAGGTCAACCATAACACAACTTCGACATCTACTGGCCTACTCTCATGGGAAGCCAACTACTATAACCAAGCCACTAACTAGGCTTCATCTGCACCCGAATAAACGCTGCTCATACTAACACTCAACAGATACCAACTGAGGCCATCCTCACGCAGCTAAACCCAACTCACTGTCGAGTTCCACAACATACCAAGCGATAAACGCTTAACCCCTAACCCTATCTTTGCAATAATCACTACAACCACTGCAATCGTGTCTCACATCCAAGACCCAAACCACGGTCTTGTCGTCTCTAAGGGTGAACCGATCATAAAAAAAAAACATGAAACACGACAACCTAAGGCCAATTTATAATGTTATTTCTACTACATACGACATAATCATGCTAATACATAGCCACAACAATTTTACAGACACAACACCGATACTGAGGAGAACCGACAAGAATGACGCCTCAGTTTGGATAACCTACTTAGATTCCTTGCTAGAAATCACGTCCATGAAACGCGTTTCTAACTTAGCTCCCGTGTTTGTTAGTCCAAACGCTCAAAGGCAAGACTAATCAATCCTAAGATCTAACCTCCATGCTCACATATATACGATATCAACATACTCATGTTCCAAACACAAGCAACCAAGCACACACACATCCTCACAAGGTGGCGCACCATCTTTCCACAGCTCATAGGTATTCGAACCCAGAGCTCTAATACCAAGTTGTCACACTCCATACTCCGGGTCACGCGAAAAGCCACCGAACAACCACCAAAACTGCCCAAACAAAAGGGATTTAAAACCAAAAGATCAAATAAGGCCAAAACCTTTGTAAAAATGTACTTCCGAGGGTTTGTTGATTTAAAAGAGTAGCCAAGAGACTACTATTACAGCCCACAAGCCAAGCCTTTAAAAACAAAATATAAGTTTTGAATAAGAAAATCTTTTCATTTTAAAAGAAGCTTAGGCCGTTCTAAAATCTACCTCGAAACACAAAAGTTTATGTGAAGCTAAAATCATTTGAAAATCCCATTTGTAAACCGTTGATCCCAACAACAAAAAACGTAGTAAGAAACTATAGAAAAACAACAACCAACCTAAGGTTCTCTCAAAAGAATAAAAACATGCATACATCCATTTGAATCTCATATGATTTATAACATGTTATCTCAAAACATGAAACATATACAGAAAGGAATAAACTACCTAACAGAACAAGACAACAGGGTCTTGTCATCAGCCACCTCCGGGCACCACCGGGTCAACCTACAGGATCACGCTTACCTGAAAAAAGTTTTATAGAAAAATTTCACACCGTGAGCCAAAGCCCAATAGAAACAGACTATAAAGCTGTAAAGCAGGATATGCAATCACAAGCATACAGGCTCAACCATAGGAGCCAAAAAAAATTTTACCAACCCAAAACCATAAGTATTCCATCAGGCTAACGTGAGCCTCAAAACGATTTTACTTCATAAAATCCCACATTTTCATCCTTAAAACTATGCATATCATATCGTGGGAGATAACTCAACCACAAAACCAAAAAGGTTTTACTTCATAAAATCTCAAGTTTACCCAACAGGCTCCCAAAAGCCTCCAAAATAGTTTTTCATGCACAAAACCAAGCATTTATATAATACAAAAGAACGTTTCATAGTTAAGGTAAAATGGTAACCAAAATGTTATTTTTCCAGTCGGATCACACACCGAGGAAAGATAAAAGATATTTTCCACTCGGAACACGTACAGTCGAGGAAAATAATATAATCAGTAATAAAATTGTATGCTCCACTCGGCCCACACCACTGAGGAGAAAAGATAAAATGAATCATATGTACCGACTCTGTCACAAGGAGACAGATGTAGCAACTATAGACTCCTACCCCTTTACCCAATCCCTACACATCGTAGGACCCGTTAGGTAAATGCAAGTTCTATACGAAGCCACCACAACGTAAAAGCTTAGTTTATGGGTTCAACAACCCGAGGGAATAAAGCACCTACCCCCCTAGTTTACGGGGATTAACCCGAAGGACCAAGGTACCTACTCTGCGCATGTTTCTGGACTTCCACCGAGGACAACTCGTGCCAATTACCCGCTATCCCGGTACATCTAGAGAAATATTTCAAAAACAAACCCGTAACTCAACAACTACGAAAAATATTTCCTCAAATATACATTAAACATTTATATATAGATCCATCCATCAACATGGAGATCAACAAAAATATTTTCAATATTTTTTTTTTCCGTTTTCAACAAAACATTTTCAAAATCGAGACTTAACCCCAATGGTTAGTTCCAAACCTCCAAAACATGATTTGGTGAGATTTTTCACAAAACCATCATTTTCTACAGTTTTCAAGAACACCCTTTGAAAACCCAACATCCACATGTCATAAGATGCAATAAACTAAAAAAAGCCAAAAACATGATTTTTACCCAAAAAACCAAGATTTATAACATAAATATGACATTCGATGTATTTTTTACTCGGTAAAAACACATATAATTACATATAACACCCTTATAAAATAGTAAGGTCTAGAATCCTACCTCGGCGAGTCAAAACTCGAAGCCTAAAAAACTGGACCTCGATGAAACAAAATTCTGTCCAGATATATGCAAAGCCCCGAGCATCAATAGCGAGGATCCACAGTTCAACTGCTGAAAATCGAGCCCCGGGCCCATCAAAATCTAGAGAGAAGGCAGAGGTTTCGTGAGAGAGAAACCAAATCTGAAAAAAAAATATCTCAAAAATATCTCCCAAGGCTTGACATTTATAGAAAATGCCAAAAACACTCAGGTTAGTCGACTGGACCCCCAATGCAGTCGACTGAAAAAACTTATGGAAAACCATAACATTCCACCGCCTCAACTTCAGTCCACTAGACCCTCCTGGTCAGTCGACTGAACCACCTTCTAGGACGTTCAGTAGACTGAATACCTACTGGTTCCAAGACTGCTTCCAGAATTCACTTTGAGTCCAAAAATCATCACTCAAACAACCCTCTTTCGAACTCGAACAAGTGTAAAACTCATATACACTTGATGTTCTACCATGAAGAAATAAAAACCCAACTCACTTAAATCAAAAGTTAACTCAAACTCCGTCAACTCTTATACATTCTCAAAATAAACTGTTCATTCGTTAAGTGATAAATGGGAAATTCATGGAAAGTTACAATCCCCACCGCGTAATAGTGCACCTACACGCCTTCACCGACGTTGTTTTTCGATCGGAACATTTCGTTTTTGAGTAGAAGAGCCGTTTTCAAGTAGTGTTCGATTGATTACGTATTAATCAATATTCGATTGATTGGTCTGAGGTATGATTGTATGTGTGATAGCATCTATTATACCAGGAATATCAATGAACCCGATTATTGCAATTGCTCAGGATACCCTTTTTTGGATCAGGGTCTCACACTCTCTCTCTCTAAAAATGTTCATCTCCCATTTTTTTCTTTCAAAATTCGTGCCAACTCCTCATCTCCTTCTTCCTTCGATTCTCAAATCCAACCCAAATCTGTCACAACGCAACTAAGAACTATGGGAAAAGGGGCAAAACAGATTGGAGAAGGAACCTCTTCAAGCCCTAGAACATCGAAGAAGAAGAAGACAACGATGGGTCCAATGACGGCGACGGCTCATGAATCGGTTGCAATGGCCAAGGTAATAAATTTCGAAACCCCTAAAATTGGTTAACTATATTTTGTATCTTTTGTGAATCGAAAAGTCATTCCGAGCTGTAGTATAGATTTTTCCTTCTTTGACTCCATTGAAATGAGATTCAAGGGTCACTTTTCAAGTCTTCGGTGGGAAAGACTCCTACAATTCCGCAAACCCCATTATCCTAAACTTGTGAAATCTTTTTATGCTCACTTTCACATTTCACTGATTCCATCCACCACCATTACCACATGGGTAAATGGTCTAGCCATTCTTTTGACCCCATCAACCCTCAATGAAATTCTTGGCATTCCAGAAGGTGAACTTTGTGTTCCCTATAACAAAAAACCCATTGATCTTGAAGGTTTTTATTTTTCTGAGGCTGTAAAAAATAGTTTTGAAGTTGATGAAATAGACCCTACCAAGCCTCCAGAGGCTAATTCACTCAAGTCAAAGATGCGCTTATTGCATCATATGGTGAATCACATTTTTCTACCACAAATGGAAAAATTTGGAGATATTGCGTACATGCACATTTTTATAATATGGAGTATTCTTGAACAGAAGAACCTTGACCTAGGTTTCTTATTCATTTCTCATATGTTGCATTTTCACAACAAGTCCAACTCCTCTCTCCCTCGCGACATGTACTTGACCTGCTTGTTTCGCCACTTTGGCGTAAACCTTTCCGCCGAAAAAATGGTACCCTTTTCAAAACACAATCTGTATGGTAGTTCCACTCTCAAACATATGCAAATTACAAATGTTGATGGCGTTTAGACTTCATCCCGACGTGGTACCCCCTCCTCCACTAGAACTCCTCCTCATCCACCTCATGATATATCTTCTATTTATGTTGATCTTGACTCACCTATCGCACCATCCGCTAGGCCAGACACCCTAGTCCTTCTCATACTCTTCCTCCTCCTCCTCCTCCTCCTCCCACTACTGTTCATACTCCCTCTGCTCCACCAACCTTTTCCTCTACTCCTATCTCTGTTGATCTGTTGGAAGTAGTTTCCTTGATTCAAGCTTTACCCTCTTCCGTGTCTTCCTTTCAAGCTAAAGTGGACCAAGACTTCTGTGATCTTAATCATACCATACCCCTCTGACAAAGTCAAAAGTTTTGACAAATCCAACCGCACCTTACGAAAAGAAGTTGAACGAGCCACTGATACCGAAAGGTCATTGTGTTGTATAATGGATGACAGCATTGTCTCCATTGTTAATGCAACCAATGCCATTCTTCAACAAATAAGAAAAAAATATGATGAAGGCGTGCAGATAGCTGTCCAAGAAAATGCAAAAAAGGTTAAAGAGCACCTCCAATGGATCAAACAGGCCTGGGCAACTTAGTTCAATCCCAAGGAGACAAAGGAAGAGAAAGCTGCTCGACTAAAGCGCGAAGCAGATCTTGCATTGGCCGCCAGATATGAAGCCATGGCAGCTGCTGAAGTCAAGGATGGAAGGGCTCAAGTTTCCAGGGAATGCTCCTCCGCAAGCAAACAAAAAGCCGAAGAGAAGAAAAAATTCAAGCAATTCATGGATGATCAGTTGTTCTTTTTGATATTTACAAAAGGGGATAAAGAGAGTGAAGGGGAGATAGGGAGATAGAAAACACTACCAAACTTTCATTTTTTTTGATTGAAGGAGAAGATGTAAAGGTTTAACATACATTTCTTATGGATGAATGTTTGTGGATGATGGTTTAAATTTCATGCTTATGAATGATTGTTAAATATTTTGGCCACATGTTTAAATGTTTTGGATGAATATTTATATATATGTTTGAGCATAGCCAATCCTGTTAATATTTATATATGTGTTTGGATTTGTTTTGGGCAAATCACTTTGCACATAATGGTTGTGTTGCACAAGTTTTTAATAAATTCAGAAAACTTTTAGATTATTGTTGCAAAATTAGATTAAAACTGTATGCTATCATGCTGATTGAATGCCTAGTTTTTACGATTGCATTTTATATTGAAGGCATATCGATAAAGGGAGAACACTTGTTAAAAAATATTTTTAAATGTTTTTTAAAAAATGTTGAAATGGTTGTAATTATCAAAAAATGGGAATTGTTAGCCCAAGGACTTTTTATTTTTGACTTTGATGATTTTAATAATTCATTTTCTAAGAATAAATAGATTTAAAATGATAATATTTTATATTTCTAAAATGAAAGTGTTAACAAATTTTGAACAATTGAGTTGACACCTTAGCCAAAAAAATGACTTTACCCTCAAAAGAATTAAAACATTTAAGTATTCTTGAAAGAAAATATTTTGTGTTAAACCCAATTGAAAATTAAGTCAAACACTTTTTAAGGCAAAATATACTTGAAGCATATCAAGTGTGTCAACATATTTGAACAAATGGTTTGACACATTAACAGTTTTATGAAACTGCTTTCAGTTATCAAAATTTAGTGACGACACAAATAAATTTTGTGTCAACACAAAATAGCCGAAGCTCTCAGCACTCAAAATGAGTCGACACAAATTGAATTTGTGTCGACACAAAATTGTTTCTCACTTTTGGAATCCAGAAATTTAGGTCGACACAAATAAAAAATGTGTCGACACAAAAGAATCGAGGCCACCTGCAGATTTTAGGTGTCGACACAAAATAGAAGATGAGTCGACACACAAGTCCCGAGCCCACCTGAAGAATTTTGATGTCGACACCAAAGTCTAAACGTGTCGACACAAATATACCGAGGGTTCCTACAGAATTTAGTGTCGACACCAAAGCAAAACTGAGTGGACACAAAGTGCCTCCTCCGGATGCCAAAGCTCAATTGAGTCGACACCAAACCCAAAGGTGTCGACACCGTGGTGTTAGTGAGGAAGTTTGCAGAATTCGTGTCGACACCTTAGAAGAATTGTGTCGAGCTAATCACTTGAAGATCCTTACCCTAGACAGTTTGTGTCGACACCAAAGGCTTTTGTGTCGACACCTGTAACGCAGATTCAAATTCGCGACAAACTTCAACGGTTAGATTTTTGGCATTTAATGCCCTCACCTACCTCCAATGGTCATGAATGCTCAAGAGCTTATATAAAGAGTAACTTCTCAGCATTTAATCAATCTGGAGACTTACAATTACTATTCTATTGCTTGAATCAAACTCAGAATCCTCAAGCTTACATTTATTACTAAAGCTCCAGCTCTTGCTCCTCATCTCTCTTTACCTTCTCATTTATTGTAAATCATTTTCTGAAAAGAGAGTGAGTGTTTCTCATTAATACTCTTTATTATTGTATTCAACGGTGAGTCACCCTTTATCCTTTGAGTGAGTGAGTGAATCTCATCAAAGAAGAGTTCAAGAGATATTAAAAGAAAATATGGGCTTGTTTTCATAGGATTTTCTTGAAGCTGAAATAGGTTTTTGAATGTGCCCGTAAATATTCGTTTTCTCAAGTAAAGTCTTGAAGTTGTAAAGACTTGGAATGCGCCCGTGAAGCATTCTATATAGTGAAAATACTTAAGAAAAAACTTGAGGGGTGAACGTAGGCTTGGAAAAAGCCGAACCGCTATAAATCTTTAGTGTCTGGTTCAATCTCTCTATCCCTAACCTTTTTAATATTTGCATTGCTTTAATATTTGATAATCTTTCTTTATTTGATTGCAATATTAAAGGGTTTTCGAAAAGTTTTTTAAAATTTTTATTTATTTTCTTAAAACCCAATTCACCCCCTCTTGGGTTGTCTAGAACTAACAGCATGGCATAAGGGTGTCGGTACTCTCAACGTGCACGTTCTACAAATAAAATCTACTCGCGTGTGGTATTCTAAGGGTGAACAATGCTTAGAGTTTGATCTAACACTTCGGGTTCCAAGGGAAGAGATTTCATACATGCCAAGATATGAAAGAATGGGATGCTCTAGGATCAAAAAACACTTTCACTAAAGTATTAAATAGCATGAACATACCTTGCATAACTTGGGTTCCTTCTATTTTCTCCTCCTATTTTGTTAGTTAGTTGCTAGTCGGGCAACCTGAACTTGCTGTGGGTACCTCTGTGGCGGGTTCTGGGATTACCTTTACTGTTGGGATATGTTGTTTAGAGTCCTTTGTATTAAAGTCTTGATTGTCTTTAGGTTTTAGGATCTTGTGGAGTTAATTTAAGATTCATTCATTTGTATTTTTTAACATTCAAGTTCGAGTACTTAATTAGTTGGGAATACAAGTTTTTCTTAGAACAATTGCAAAGAGCGAGGCACATAACACACAGGGTCCCAACTAAAATAGATGTGGATAAAGCCATTGGAGTTTGACCGCGAGTCTTACGTTACTTCTAAGTTCCGTAGCATTTCCATTGCACTTCTACGTGCCACATTCCTGCGGATCCCATGCGAGCTTTATTAGTGATGGCGATAAAAACCTTCGTGTAAGTCTCCATTAGAGATGTTCCATGAGCCCCTACTTAGCAGTTCTTGTTGTCAGGATTATTAATCTCCAAAACAGATTAAGCACGGACGTTGGCAGGCATTCTGTGCTTTAACTCCAGGAAAAGATCTTCTTTGCGACTCGATGATGCGTCAGGTGGTTCTTCTAAGGATGTGCACGATCTAAATTTCTCGTGAAACCGCTAAACTCTAATAACTATCATTTCTCATCAATCTAGATCTTTGGAGAGGTAACCTGGGGCGGCGAGTGGCTAAGCGTTTAGCCGAGGATTTTGAATGATGTATTAGACTGCACAAAATGTGGCTAGAGGTTAGAACGGCTTAAGAAAGGTGTATAAGTCCTTCACTGAGATTCAAGGAAAGATTCCCATATGCTTCAAAAGATAGGTTGGACGAGGTCAAATGGTCACAGTTAAGGCAGTCACCATTGACACAAATTGAGTGGTCACTTGGGATTCAAATGTAGGTGAAACAAGAGAAGGACAGTGAACAATACTTAAACAAATGTCCTCAAAACTAATTCAGTATAACTAGATTCTAATAAAAGAGATGTTAAGCAATTGGCAGCAAAACTAGATATTTACCCTGAAGTTACGTCGGCCTAACGTACTTCAATTCAAGTATCCAAGTCTACTTTCTTGGTAAAGATTTCAGGAGTGTACATAGAATTCACAAAATCACTACAATTGATTGTGGTTTCAGAATTGAGAGAAAATAAATGATGGAAAAGATTTTATCAATGTCGAATGTTCAGAATGGGTAATTAACAAAGAATTGATATCGAGTTCTACAAAAGAAGAGTTAGTTCAACAAGGCTGGCTCGAATCGGAGGAGAATTAAATACGAATACTAGTCATCATCGAGGCATGAAAACTTGAGGACAAAGGTATTTTCTAGGATTAAATTTCTAATAAGATTATCAACAAGACTTGGGTGCATAAGGGTTACCGACGAACAACACTTGACGTTACCGTTAAGGACTGATGATATAAAAAGGAAGGACATGCAAAAGAATTTCAAAAAGTTGACATAAGGGCTTGGGGTAAATTTGAAAATGACTTTAAGGATGAAGTTGCGAGGTTCTAACAGTGGCTCTCAAGGTGATATCTGAAACTTTTCCTATTGCGTACTCCTGTCTACCCCCCTTAAACTAAGATAACTCGTTCATGAATCTCCGATCTTCAATCTCGATACTCTTACTCGTCCTTCGCATGTAGATTTTCTGCTGCTTCAGAATCTAGTAGCGTCCAAACATGACTCACTATAAGACTTAAACGTAGCAGATTTTAGTTCTTATAATGTATAGATGATAATAATAATTAATACAACGCATCCTACAGAGCTTTAACGCGATAGAATGCAAGGTTTCTCATAACCCAAGGCCTGAAGGTTCACTAAACCTAAGCTCTGATATCATGTTGTAACGCCCTGAATTTTGGGAACGTTAAAGACATAAATATATGCATAATTAGGGTTATTTTACCGATGCATTGTAGATAAATAGAGTACTTAGTAGTATAAGTAAAGTTCAAGTGCTTGACCAACCATTTAAAATAAGTAAAGATATTACAGTCATCCAACAAAGTGAGATATAGTATCTTAGATAAATAGACTAAAGAATAAATTCTGCAGTTCCTTAGGAGCGATGTCAAATCCTTGTGGCCCGTCATACCCTTCTTCTTCCAGATATTCGGGCTCGTCGTGATACTCCTCTTCCTGTAATTCCTGCCCTTTACCTGTGGCGTAAATGTTGTCAGTCGAAGATCAAAAGTAAACCCGAAGTAAACCCAAAGTCCTACCTAAGAAACCCACAAGTAATCCACCAAAACCCACAGTTATAAAGATTTAAGCATAACATTTTTAGAGAATAATAAAGTACAAAATTAATATACACGGAGTACAATGCAATGCATGAGATGTATGTGCCCACACCCGAACCTCCAACTGTACAACTGATCATGTGAATTCCACCTCGGGAATTCTAAGTGACAAACTTTTTGGATAAATTGCACACTAATGCCATCACTACTTCCCGTTGCGAATAGTAAATCTTTTGCCTGGCTACATCCCACTGTTGTTTTACTATGAAATTGGCAACGGCGTGGGGTTTGGGTTGACACTCTTGTATTACTATCCATATGTTAGTATATTTTTCCATCACTAAGCTGCCTGATTTCCTGCAAACCCTACAAAGAATTGCAAATATGATTAGTGGCTCCCGTATCTATGTATCAAGTACCGATAGATAACACCGCTAAACATGTTTCAACAACCAGTGAACAGAAATTATCTTGTTTGTTCTGCTTACTAAGAAAAATCGGACACTACTTTTTTCAAGGCCCAAACTGGTTATAGTGATAGCACTTGCCTCTCGGCTTCTTCACATCAGTTTTTGGTCCCTTAACTGCTTTTGGACCTGTACCTCTTTGTGTTTGAACTTTTTTCTTTTTCTTGCCTTTCGGCTTAGAAAAAGAATCTTTTTCAGCCACATACATAGAAACTGGCTTCCTAAGAACACCCTCGGCTACTTGAAATTCCTTAAGAAGTTCTGCTAATGAAAAGCTGAGCTTGTTCATGGTATAGTTTAGGCAGAACTACTTAAAACTTTTAGGCAATGATTGGAGAATGATATTGACCTGGGTTTTCCTATCAATTTCAGCTCCTAGGATCTCCAGTTCATTTAGAAGACTGATCATCTTCTGAACATGATCCCTAACTAGGGTGCCTTCAGCCATGTTTGCATTCATAAGAGACTTCATGGCCATCTGCCTAGCAGCACGATTTTGATCCCTAAACATTTTTTTAAAGTTTATAATCATGTCATAGGCACTGGGTATAGACTGATGCTGATGCTGCAAAACATTTGACATGGAAGCCAAAATGTAACAGCGAGCGATCTGATCAGCTTTCTGCTACTTCTGATAGGCCTGGGTTTCTTGTTCGGTCGTCCCCACATCAAGTACTGGTGGACAAATCTCAGTTAACACAAACTTATAGTGCTCAACGATTAATACAATATCCAATTTTTTTTCCAGTCAACATAGTTTTGTCCCATAAGTTTGTTTTCTTTTAGTATAGACGCGAGAGAATTGAAAACCATTTTATTCCTGAGAATCACATAATTAAAAATTACCGTTAATTATGATGAACAAAACTTTAAATCTATTTTAATTTGGTTCCTTCTACTATTTTAAAATTAATTTGTCGGCAGCCTGGTACCTTGTGAATAGCATGCCTTGATGGGAGGACATCTACCATCCATCGTTTGTCCAGCCAGGCTATTTCGTTTAATTTTACTATTTAGGCAACTGGCCATGCCAAGTAAAATTAAATAGTTGACATAGTTTCAGTTCAATAAATAATTGCAGTGAATCAGATGTAGAAAATACTAATTATTTACAGATAAGTGTTAACCATCACCTAATTCTAAATCATTTACTTTGCATTGAATCCTTCGGATGGAGAAGTGATTCACACTAACAATTATCCAGAATTATCCCTAAAGAAGGTCTATACTGGCGATACCGTAATTATCCCTAAAGAATGCCTTACTGCCAACACGCAGGATTTAATTACATCGCCTACAAACTGGTGATGGAGACCACAGCATTTATCTGTGAATAAATTCTATCTCTCACTTAGATTTTTAAAATATTTTTAGGAGTTATAAAAATTCGTTTAATTAAAATAAATTTATTAATTTTAAAAATCACACAATCTGAAATAATTAAACATTTTTTTGTGTATACGATTCTAAATATTCTAATTTGCCAAACTATCATTTCGTGTTTTAATGCGTAATAAATAAAATTCGATAAATGTACAGTTTTTCTTTTAGTTTTTCAGCTAAGGGAATGATTAAAGATATTTATTTATTTTATTTTAGTTACACATTATTTGAAAAATAATAATTTATTTAGATTAATATTTTTCTATTTAATTAAATCAAAATTCAGAATTAATTTTCACATTTTTTCAAGATATTCGATTTTATAAAAAATCATCTTAAATGTGATATTTTGTAAAAAATAAAATATCTAAAAAAAATTTATTTAATTAAAAACTTAATTTTATTTTCTATTACAAAATCTTTTAATTAAAACTAAATTTTTTGAATTAATTAAATTAACAGAAAAAATAAAATATATATACATCATCCCCGCAGTATAAGAGAATATATACGCAAGATATTTATATATCCCGGTTTAATGATCAAAACGAAGCTCTGAAGAGTTTCAAACTCCTATTGAAGAAAAGTTGTAATAATCTCCGTTCGAACCAGTTTCTTGTATCCTGATTGCATCAGGATTCTCTGATACAGTGTGATATATAAATATATCACTCAAGAATCAAAACAAATCAAAACGTTGTGATCAAAACAGCTCCAAACCAGCTCCATCACCACCGGCCACCCGCCACCGCCAGCATCGCCCTAGCCACTGGCTTCAGGCGGCTTTTGCTGCCACCTCGGTGCCCCATTTTCAACGCCGTTTGTACTGAAAAATAGCTCTTGAAAAGTAGGATTTTTCTGTCAACAAACGAGATCGAAAACAGCCCGAAAAACTTCCCCGAAAGCCGCTTACGTCACCGCCCACTTCAGCTGCTCATTTGGACTTTTTTCAGTGGTGTTTTTGCTCTCGTTTTTTCTGAAAAAATAGCATAATTATTCAGCAATATGATGCTTTAAAGAATGCCTCGAAAACAGTCCCAAAAAGTCCCAAAAACCAGCCCCGAACAGCACCACCCAGTGCCACCCCGTATGCCGCCGAAAATCGCCTGTTTTCTACACTGTTTTGGCCAAGTTTTTTAATGGTTTTTGGATAGCATTTTAAGGTATATTTACTGTTATTTTATGCCTAAATAATTTCTCAATAAATAGTCCAAAAAACATCTCAAAAAATAACAAAATCGGCCCCGAACTGCCGCCGGCAAAGCCGTCGGTGGTGGGCTGTTTTTATTGATTTTTGCTGCTGTTTTTGACTTATTTTTGTTGCTATTTTTAATGCATAAATACTATAGAGACTCACTGGAAAAACTATTTTAAAACCATTAAAAAATTATCATGTGCCGTCCCAAAAACCCAAAACCACCGCCAGTGCCGCCGTATGTTCTTCGTGTTCTTGGATATTCGAGCTATTCTTAAATAATCTAAATAAATATTTAAAAATTAAAAAATACTATTACATCAAAACCTATGTCCCGTAGGCTCACATTGGATCTAGAAAAAACTTAATCTATCACGGTCAACTCTCGTGATTAAAAAAATTATAATCATCATCCAAACTATTCAATCAAACATGAAAAATATGATGATCATAAAACTGGGATTAGAACACCTGCAAAACAAATTTAGCACAGTTATAAATCTACCTGGCCCCTCGATAAACTGTAAATAAAAAACAAAACGGCTCTGATACAAATTGTTGGAGGCAAAACTGCCAAAATCATTGTTTTTATACACCATTTTTCGATAAAAAATACATGGATGGACAATCGCCGAAACGGGCTCCAGATAAGATTTTTGATGTCGAACGATTAAAATAAAAACCTGTGCCACCACAGTTAATGTAGAAGAATACCTTTTTGGTCGATTCTCCAACTACAATTTTTCATTCTGAATTGAAACTTTCATCTGACCTTTTACTGTATTCTCTTACATAATTCCCAAATGTAGTGTATGCTACGATCCTTCGAGAACTTGTACCGGCAGAATCTGGTCAGCTTTAGTCTTCAAGACAACTTATGAATTTGGTTTAGTCTACCCGCATATTTATAGGGTTGCAGTAGGGACCTGCGGAGTAATTATGACGAAGACTTCTAGTGTAACCCAGATACGTATTCAGCGGTTTCTGTAATTATGAAAACCTCACAGCGATATCTGTAATTATGAAAATCTTGTAGCGGTTTTTACAATTTTCATGAAATACTAAATTATAGTTCACACCACTAAAGAACTGTAACTGCACTCTAAGCCATAATCTCAATACCATCTTGCATTGAACTCTTATTATTAAATGCTTAACTCATCTCCCCACGTTAAGATTTCCGATACCCGCCAATTAAATTTAATTACTGACAGTTTAATTTAATCAGAATCTTTAAATTTTTTAAACCCTTCCACTTAACTTATCTAACTGCTGATTAATTAAATCCACCTGTAGGATTTAACCCCGTCAAAACTTATGAGCTTCCTTAAGGGGGTATCATCAATCCTGATTATTCGAGACGTGGATTCCGTCAATAATTAATATTCACCATATAAATAATACCGTTATCTAACTCATCGAAAATATAGACTCATATAAGATCGCACACTCTAATGAATCAAAATAAGGAATATTAATTAAACACAAATCAATAATTATTTCAGGATTAAAAGTATAAGCACTCTCATAATAATCTTGGGGTATAAATTAATTTATATAGTCAGTATAAAATTAATTACCCTAATGTGTCCCATTCAATATACACAAAGTGTACTAACACAGAGAGTTAGAACAATAGACGACGCTGTTATCTATTCCCCGTAGCCAAGACAGACCTACTAAAGCTCTGTGCTACAGTCGTACCAATGGTGTGTCCATTTCCATCTAAACTGTGAACAAATACTTATATTCTGCAAGAACCTAAAATATGGTCTTCTATGTGCAAGTCGTACTCTAAATACCAGATTAAATACTGTACAGAATAAATGACATCCATGCATAACATTAAAGAAATGATATTGCATACATTACTCATTAAAATTCTCATAAAATAAAAAAATAATTTTATTAAAAATAAAATTAATTACAAAAAAAATGATTTTCAGTATACAATCCTAACATCAGCCTCCCCGACATCTCAGGTTTTTAGAGTACCTTTCTCAAAGGATGATCAGTTAAGACTGTAATGATATGGGCTTGGAAATATGGACGCAGTCTTCTGGATGATATAACTAAGCAAAATGTAAGTTTTTCCTTGTGAGGGTACCTGCTCTCCCCACCCTAGAAGGCTTTGCTGATGAAGCAAACTGGTTTTTGGCGTCCCTTGTCATCTCTCGTCAAGGTTGAGCTCACTACTGTTCGAAATACAGCAAGATACAAGAATAATTCCTCGTCTAATTCAAGAGGACTGGGGGAGTAGACAAATATACCTTCAAGTCCTTGAATGCCTGATCACAATCACGGTCCTAGGAGAAGGCTTTCTTCAATGTCATAAAAAATGGTAGGCATTTATCAGTTGCACGTGAGACGAAGCGGCTGAGGGCAGCGACTCTTTCGGCTAACCGTTGAATTTCTTTAACATTGGTCGAGGGTTGCATATTCAGGATTGCCTCGACTTTTTCTAGGTTAGCTTCAATCCCTCGATGGCTGATCACGAAGCCTAGGAACTTCCCCGCTGTAACCCCAAAAGCACACTTGGTTGGATTCAACTTCATTCTATACCTTTTGAGCACCAGGAATACCTCTTGTAGATCAGTCACGTGCTAGTCAGCCTACTTGCTCTTTACCAACATATCATCTATTGGAGGCTATACTGTCAAGATCTTTGTTTTTGAAAAACCATTATCGAAAAAAAATTAACTGGACGAGTAAACGCCGAAACGGGCTCCAGATAATACTTTTGACGAAGAACGATCAAAATAAAACCCGTGCAACCAAAGTTAATTTAGAAGAATACCACTTGTAGATCTAATCTTCAACTATGACTTGATTCCAAGTTGAAACACTTGTCAGATCTTCTACCGTATTCTCTTATGCGATCCCCAAACGTAGTGTGTGCTACGATCCTCTGAGAACTTGTACAGGCAGAACCCTGATATATTTTTTAAGTCTTGAAAGACAAAAATAATATATCAAGAATGATATGAAAATCAATATAAGCTGGTTCAGCCTACCTGCATATATATAGGACTACAGCAAAAACCTGGGGAGTAATTATGAGTAAGACTTCTAGTGGAACACAGATACCTATGAGCGGTTTCTGCAATTTTGGAAAGACACAGCGGTTTCTGTAATTTTCATAAAACACTGAATTATAATTCACACCACTAAAGATCTATAATTGCACTCTGACCCATAATCTCAAAACTTTCTTTCATTGAGCTCCTGTTATTTAATGCTTACCATTTCTCCCTACGTTAAGATTTCCGATACCCGCCAATTAAATTTATATACTGATAATTTAATTTAATTAGCATCTTCATATTTCTTAAGCTCTTTCGCTTAACTTATTTGACTGCCGGATAATTAAATCCACCTGCAGGGTTTGGCCCAGTCAAAATTTATAAGCATCCTTAAGGGAGTATCGTCAATCCCGATCTTTCTGGACGTGGATTCCATCAATAATTAATATTTACCATATAAGTAATATCGCTATCCAACTCACCGGGAATATAGACCCATATAAGATCGCACCCTCTAATGAATCAAAACAACGAATATTAAATATACTCAAATCAATAATTATTTCAGGATTAAGAGAATAAGCACTATTCATAATAATCTTGGGTTGTGAATTAATTTATATAACCAGTAGTCAGTACTAAATTAATTACCCCAAATGTCCCATTCAATACACATAAAGTGTACTAGAACAAAGAGTCGGAACAATAGACGACGCTATTATCTGTTTCCCGTAACCAAGATAGGCCTACTAAAACTCTGTGCCACAGTCGTACCGATGGTATGTCCATTTCCATCTAAATTGTGAACATAAAACTTATATTCTATAAGAACCAAAAATCTGGTCTTCTGTGTGTAAGCCGTACTCTACACACCAGATTAAATACCATATAGAATATCGGACATCCATGCATAACAAATTAATGATATACATACATTGCTCATAAAAATTCTCAAAAAATGGAAAACTAATTTTATAAAAAAATAAAATTAAATACTAAAAACATGATTTTTAGTATACCAACCCTAACATCATCAACATAGACCTCTACATTCCTGCCCAACTGCTGTTTGAACATGGAGTTGACCAACCGCTGATACGTCGCCCCAGTGTTCTTTAACCCAAAGGGTATAACTCGATAGCAAAACAAACCCTTGGCGGAGATGAACGAGGTTTTCTCCTGGTCAGGAACGTGCATCGTGATCTAATTATACCTCGAGAAGGCGTCCATGAAGCTGAGCAATTCATGCCCAACTGTGGAGTTAACCAATAAATCAATCCTGAGAAGAGGATAGCTATTCTTGGGGAAAGACTTGTTGAGGTTTATGAAATCGACGCACATTCTCCACTTTTCATTGGCCTTCTTCACCATGACTACATTGGCCAACCACTCTGGGTAGGTGACTTCTCGAATAAAACCAGCCTCTTTTAGCTTTCTTACTTCCTTGCCTATAAGATCATTTTGCTGAGGTGCAAACACCCTCTGTTTCTGCCTGATTGGTTTTTCCCTAGGGTCTACGTTCTGTCTATGAACAGCAATTGCTGGGTTGATCCTTGGCATGTCATGGAGAGACTAAGTGAACACATCTTTGTTCGCCATAAGGAATTCCTTAAGTGGACCCCTTACATTCTCTCCCAGCTTTGTCCCAATCTTTAACACTTTAGATTGGTCTCCTTCAATGACTGGAAGGTTATCTAGGTCTTCTGCTGGCCGCACCCTCTTTGATTCATCCTCATCTCTTACGTTTATTTCTTCAACGTAAAGTGCCTCTCTAGACTTTATCTCTTTCGACGACGTTACGCAACATTCCCTTCCTGATGTTTGATCACCTCTCGCGCTGCTTATTCCGTGGTCTATTGGCAATTTGATCAACAAATGGTGGGTGAAAGTAAAAGCTTTGAAGTTTTTAAGGGTAGTTCTGCCCAAGATGACATTGTAAGCTGATGGGCTATCCACCACAAGAAATGTCAGCATCTTGGAGACCTTACCATTCGTATCTCCTATCGTTACTAATAGTTGGATTGATCCTAAAGGGTATACCCTATCACTAGCGAAACCAACCAATGGAGACAAAATGAGCGCTAGCTTGTTTCTACCAATATCCATTTGATCAAATGCGTGGCAAATAGGATATCTGCCGAACTTCTATTATCTACCAACACCCTTCGTACCATATGATTACTGATCAGCAGGCTGATCATGATAGGCTCATCATATGGGTACTGAACACCATGACAATCCTCTTCCAAAAAAGAGATTGTGAATTTTTCCACCCATTTTTTACTTTTCCCACGGCTTTTGCTCCTCCGTATGCTGCTCCTTCTACACCGTTAGGAGTTTTGCATGCGCCTTTCTAGCAGAGCGAAATTCTCCCTCTCTTATGAAACCTCTCGAGATGGTTCTGATCTCTAAATGTGGTGGATGCTACTGATCAGCCCTGACCTCCTCACGGTATTGGTCTCTTCTCGGTTGCTCTCTTATATCCCTCTGATCTGCTTGTTGGCGCTCTTCTACAAAATGGTCTAACTTCCCTATCCTGATCAGACGATCTATCTGATCTTTCAGATCGTAACAATCTTTCGTATCATGGCCGTGGTCCTTGTGAAAGTGGCAATACTTATTTTTTGAGCGTTTTGAGGGATGACCCTTCATTTTTTCTAGCCACTTGAGATCAGGGTCTCTCTGAATATACATCAAGACTTGTTCGAAGGATGCGTTGAGGGCAGTGTACCAATGGCGACCGTCATCGTGTGGCCATTTGTATGTTGATTCTACGAACCTTCCCTTTTAGTGGTCTAGCAGTTTGCTAGATAATTTTCGATCATCCTCCCTCGACCTCTTTGTTGATGGCATTTTGGCCATGTGATCATCAAACTTGACTTTACGAGCATCCATCGCATCCTCTGCACTTATATGCTTTTGGGCGTTGATCACGAGCTCTGCCATATTCGCTAGTGGGGCCTTAGACAATGAGAACAAAAAATGAGAGGGTAAAAGTCCACCCATGAATGCCATCAAGGCTAGCTTATCATCAACCTCATCCACTTGGAGCGTCTTCTGATTAAAGCATGCCCACATATTCTCGTAAGGTTTCTCCCTTTGACTGTTTGATATTGAGCAGGCACATTACTGATTTTCGGTGCCTCTAGCCTCTAATAAAGTAACTAAGAAAGAGTTGACTGAGCTGAGGGAATGACTCAATAGAATGAGGTTTTAATTTTGAAAACCAAACCCGAGCTGGACCCTTCAATGTTGTGGGGAAAGCTCTGCACATTATCTCATTGGGGACGGAGTGGAGATACATCATAGATTTGTATGTGTCTAAGTGATTCACGGGATTAGTGGTACCACTATATATATCTAATTGTGGCATTCTAAATTTTGGGGGCAGGGGGTTTCCATTATACTCGGCTTAAATGGAAATCCTGACTTATAAACCAAATCATCGAGGGTTGAGGGGGTCTTACCTCTTACTGTTTCCAGCACCGCATCGAGTTGTGCTTTTATCTCCCTGAGTTGCTCATCCCATCCGGCAGTCATTGTCGAGGTTTCTGATCTATCCCTTCGTATCTCTCCTTGCCCTCCATTATTGGGCTGTGCAGGCAAATTAATACCACTACCCACTTCTTCTATCTCTTCTACTAGTGGTGGATCATCTTCTTGACCATTGCTAGCTCTAGGAATGGCCAGGGGATTAACCAGGGGGGAAGAGGATTCTTATTTCCCCATTCCCTGATTTGCTGCAACAACTCCGGGTTTTGTTGTACCAATTGTAGAATCCCTTGAGTTAGTTGTTGCAGCTACTGTGGAACTTGTTCCTAGTGCTGGGCATATGGATGGGGTACTGGAATTTGGGGGACTTCTTGTCGATTGGTCTCGTCGGCCATGGATCTGGTGTGAACCATTCAATAAGAACTTTACTACTGAATCAAAAAAAGTTCCCACAGACGGCACCACAATGATGGTGCAAAATCCTTCTCGAATGGTCCTTCTTCGATGTTCTTCCTCGTGGCCCTGAAACACTCAATCAGACAGTTAGAAGGGGTACCGAAGGTCTCCAGCGAGTTCCCCTCTGACGGTCAAGTTAGGCTTATTCGGTGGAGTAAGGAGTAAACCAACGTTTAGATAGAGAAAGAGAGAATAATTACCTTCTATTTTAATCCTCCTAGGGTTCATTACTGATTGATCTTTATATTGCATTCTTGAGACACATAGGGTGATCCCCACCACTAAACGATTATGGTTGTACGATTTTAACTAGTTATCCTTCTGGCAATCCCACGACGCGTGTCCGTTACTCACCATGTTGATTAGGAGGTTCACATTGGCTAAATACCTGCTGACCATGCTGTTGGGAGATCCTCTTTATCAGATTGTGAGGTGACTTGGACGAGAATATTGCTGAACAATGGTGGCTACCTTTGATCAGCAATTTTGCTAATGCGAACTGATTTGGGGGTTTCAGTCTCGTTCACCTTCAGCCTTGTATGATTTGACCAAAATATCCTTAATACCTATCAGAATTAAAAATCATCAATTGAGTCAATTGATTTTGTGATTTAGTCAATTCTAATTTTAGGCTTTCATTTTCTTTTTCATAATTTTTCACCTTCAAAGTTAACTTTTTGATGATTTTCAACATTTTGTAACTTTCTTTATACAATTTATCATAAGCCCACTGAAGACTTTTTTTACCGTCTTCATCTGAATCTAAATCCTCCAAATCTTTACTAGTGTTACTTTGAGATCCAACAGATTCTTGATTGGAGAATTCAGATTTGATAAATTAACTGAGGCAGTGAATGATTTAATATCAAAGTTTTCTTCCTCTAGAAAATCAATGATTGATGGTTATTAAGATCTCACTCAAAAAAATATTTTTAAATAAAAAAATTATATTTTTTTAATCAGAAAATTTTATAATTTGTTAATCAAAAAATATTATGACTTTTTTTTAATGAAAAAAATTGAGTGAGCGTGAACGGATACCAATTGAAAAAATAATATTTGAATTATTTTATGTGCAGCAGAATGAGAATAGTGCCAGCTGTTGATTTATTTTAGGTCTAGGCAATCGCAAGCAATAATAAAAATAAATCAATCACATAAATTAGAGGCTTACGATTTTTTACATGGAAAACCCAACTCGGTTAAAAACCACGGAATTAGTACAAGTCCAGGTAAATCAAGCACTATACCAATAAATAGTTACAAGACACACTTACAGACTCCAGTTGAATCCTCAACCTATATGTCTTAAACCTAGCTTGCTAAATCCACGTACACTGTTTCCTGTACTTGATCACTACTATACTGAATCCTTATTCCTTAGTTCTTTCTTGAAAGTATTGAGTCATCAATACTTCACGCCGACGGAATCCACCGCCGGTAAACTTAGAAATCCATCTAAGTCAAATACGAACTTTATTAGTTCTTTTTGGATCTCAAAAGACACTAAAAGATATAACTTAAATGATCTGGAACAATGTTCTTAAAGTATATTTTTCGAACCTAGTGTTTACCTCTTTATATAGGCAAACAAATCCAACAGTCTGAGTTTCGGTGAAGTTGAAACTACTAGCAGTTTGTATCATGTGTGAACTGCACTTACTCGAACTTGCTTGTATCACTTGTATTTCAAGCTTTATGTGTTATACTTTTGTCTTCTGATATGACAATGATTCTGGCCCAAGACTTTTAACACTTCTAGTCTTATAATTTAATTAAGAGACTTAACTTGATTAAAAAACCTATACTAACCCAACCACTTGACTCCTAATCCAACTAGGAATATTACAAGAACCAAACTCTTTAATTCCCTAGCAACATAGGAATTGTAAATTGACTAGTAATTGTCAAACATAAATAGACTCAAAGTTCTAACAGGGATGGTACTGTACTATGGGGGTGTTTGGAAAAACTTTTAGCTTAAGCTTTTAGCTTCCTGTTACTAGTTTTAGTCATAAGTTACAATCTATTCTAAACACTCATAACTTCTGTTACAAACTACAACTACTTTTTTTCTATTTCAGCTATAAGTTACAATCTTTATCAAACACTCACAACTTCTGCAACAAGTTATAATCTATAAGCTACTATCAGTACCTTTTCCAAACATGTCATTCCCAAGTAAGTACCTAACTAAAAGCCTAAAAGCCATCATGGCATCTCATATGCAGATATTGTAGACTCTTTAGATCAAAATTTCAAAAATTCTATTTTTAAATAAAATACAATAGAATTTAAGCACAAAAAATAATACATCATGAAAATAATATAAAGAAAAAAAGATGTGGCTTGTGAGATTGAAAGGCGTGTAAAAAACTTTTTTAAAGTCAATATTTCTTCCTACGTAAAGGTTCAAATAAAGTGTATTAACTCCAAGATACAATCCAAGCGTTCACAAGTCTTTCTCGTCCAGTGCTCACGTCCATAAACAAGTTACGAATCTAGTTACCCATAAAATAATATTATAGTAAAAAAAACTCAATAGATAATTCATTATAACTTTTTTCTCCTACATACAAATGTGTATCTTTCTTCTGTCAAGACTATGAAGTCTTGAAAAATCCTCATTAAATGACCATCATTAATATATTTAATTTGTAACGAAATAATATTAAATACAACTTATTTATATGAACGTATTGAATAGGTTATATAAATATAATAATTCTCCAAGCCAAGCCTCTAATTATATGATAATGATTTTTTTAATATTTTATTTTTATCAAAAATACTTTAATAGACTCTATAACACCTTTTAATACTCTGCACATACATACCATTTTAGTCTTTTGGTCAAACTCAATCTCTTCAAGGTTTTGCTTTTTGACTAATGACATACTCCTAGCCTATGCCTCGGTTCCTCCCATTTTTTTTAGAATATTTTCAGAGTTTGTAATGTTTTCTTGAAATTATACCCTTTTAAGTACTTTCTAAGCATGCATAAATACAAACTAAGACGTTCATATTTATATATTGTTATTTTGTCCATTTGTATAATATAAATTCGGATATTCTTATTTTACGTTGTTACTGTCACGTCCCGACTTTGTAATAGTAAAACCCCCTGATAACAATGGTAATGAAACCCGAGTTACCGGCTTTAAAACAAAATCGAGTCAAAAGATTAACCGAAACTAAACATTGCTTGAAATCAAAACCAAAACATTTCATTTTCCCCATAAAAGGAAGAAGTAAATAGAGCTTTTTACCGGTAAACAAACCCCCAAATATGCCAATTTATGCCATAAATGATGCCCAAAAGACACCCAACAAATCTCTTTTTAAAATAAGTTTTCGAAAGGATGCTATCCAGCGACGACCGCTCGAGCAGACCCAACACCGCTCGAGCGGTGGGGTACCCGAGAGCTACTGGTCAATAAAAATAGAAATTTTCACCAAGCGTTGGAAAATCATAAAACCTCCCCATTCTTTGGCTAAAATTTTTTATAGGCAAAAATCTGAGATAAAACATACATTTGGCATTGAAATAACTCCTTACATCTCCAAAATTCAAAATCCAACGTTTTGATTCATAGAATTCCATATAATAATCAACGTAAACCCGGAATAACAACCTGATGTCTCACATGCATGTATTTCAAGAGTGCTTGGCCTTAGGGCCTTACAAATCGAGTCCCAGCAATCTAAAATACATTCATCCAATATACCAAAAGAATTACAATGTACATTAATCAATTCCCAAGAGCTTTTTCTAAAAGCTTTGTAATTCCATCAACAACTACACAAAAAGGTCCCCAGGACCATCCTTCTCATTCCACAACCTTCTTTCCGTTATCACATAAAATGATTTACACAACATGAGCCGAGTTTCGTAGGAAATAAACTAAAAGTGAACAAATGAATGACACACGAGGATGGTTGTATGAAATGCAACACATTTGTTTTCTCCAAAACCAATTCCATTTTCCCAAACCAAACTCCATTCACATAACCGAATTTTCATTTATGAAACCATAGTTTAACATTTCACTACCATATAAAATTTAACCGTTTCAAATTGTCACCACATCATTTCCAAACCATCTCCAGGCTTTCCAAGTTCTAAAACTCATCCACATCATTCAACTAAGGTTTGTCAACCCAATCTCAATTATTGATTTAATTACGTACCAAAGCCCGGACGACACCTATAGACCCAGGCGTAGTTACCACAATCGGACCATGTGAGACCCAATGGATAAATACCGATTTTATATCTCGACATGGAGAGCACACGCTTTTTATTTTTCTCAGAAACATTGATGGGTGGGCCGCCCAGAGCACGCCTTTACGGGGATTAACCCGATGGAAGGGCCTACCATGCATTGCACAAGTTTTCGGTCTTTTACTGAGAAGCTACTCAAACCCAACTTAATTATTCAATCCAATCACACGGCATCTTAATTAGATCATTTACAATAAAATCAACGCGAGTCCAACCGTCAACCCGGCTCCTCTTGCCAAACCCAACACAATTAAGACTCTAATTCTCAATAATTTTCAATATTCTCATAATTCATATATTCAAATAAAAATGTTTAAAAACCCTCAAATCAACACCTCATATTATTTATATTCATCAATTCATAGAATTTACACAAAATTCTCAACCCATCATTCTATAGGTTCTCATGTACCATAGAAATTCATGAAATTTAAACACAACTAGATTAATACAACCCCAATTTGTCCAAAAACTCAATCAATTTTATTATTTGGACCGGACAACCCAAAACCCCTCAATTTTCATAGTTTTAACTCAAATCAGACCTTAACTTTCCAAATCACAAAGTTAACGGTTCTCCAACGACAATATCATAACTGGTTTACCACAAATCATCCATAAACTCAAGATTTATCATGCTTCAAAAACCTAGATTTCTCATGCTTTTATATAGATACACAAAGTATACAACTCATATTCATGAAAAGTTCAACAATAGTCATAGATCCTACCTCTTAATGATTAATCCACAAGAATCAAGCCTCAAGAAAGCTCCAACGACAAAACCTCCAACTGAACGGTAGAATGAAAGCTTCCAACGCATATCTCAAACCTTCAACAGGTGTTCAACCAAGAGGTGAGCAAGGACCCACAAATGGAGCAAGAAGAGACAAGGAGGCTCAAAACCTGGTTCTAGGGCCTCTATCTCGAGTTTAGAAAGAGAGGGAGATGAGAGAAATGAAATAGAAATGTCGAACCTGCGCCCTTTAATTTGCTGCAGTCGACAGTCTGCTTAAGTGGTTACCACGTTCAATTATTTGGGTCTATTATAAACGTTTACATTGCCAAATGCCAACGTATATTTGGTTTTAAAGCAACAAGTCGTGCTTAAGGGGGGAGAGATGATAGGAGACGCAGTAGAATTAGGATGACCAGATGAAGAAGAAAGAGCTAGAACAAGAGTAGAAGGAAGTGTATAAGAATCAAGATACGGAAGATGTGAAAGCCACCGAGTAGTAGAGGATGGAGAAAAAGTCGAAGAGGAAAGAAAAAATGAGTTTCAAAAAAAATAGCATGTCATGAGACAAAAAACATGATTAGTAAATCGATCAAGGCATATGTAGCCTTTAAAATCATAGCCATATCCCAAAAAAACACATTATGTTGTGCAATGTTGCAGCTTGTGATAGTTATAAGGACGAAGATTAGGAAAACAAGAGCAACTAAAAGTTTTAAACGGAGGAAGATCAAGAACACCACCTTGTAGAACTATAAAAGGTGACTAATTGGAAAGACTTGGTGATAGCATCCTATTAATAAAAAAAATAACAGTGTTAAAAGCGTAGGACCAATATTGAAAAGGCATCGAAATAGTGGATAGTAAGGATGTGGTTGTTTTGACAATGTGATGATTCTTTCCCTAGCAATACCATTTGGCTGAGAAGTATAGGGGCAACTAAATTGTTGAGCAATCACATGTTGAGCAAGAAATTGTGTGAAGTTCTTGGACAAGTATTCACCTCCGCAATTGGACCTAATGTTCTAAATAGCGGAAGAATATTGATTTTCGACTAAAACTTTAAATTTAAAAAGATGTTAAAAATATCACATTTACATGTCATGGGAAAAAAGGTAGGTAAAACAACTGAAATCATCTACAAATGAAACATAATAACCAAAACCATATATTGAGGAAATTGGGGCAAGACCCCCCATGCATCAAAATGAATTAGTTGAAGAGGCTTGGTGGTTCTTGAACAAGAAAGAGGAAATGGAGTTCATGCATCTTGCCATAAAGACAATGTTTACAAATAGAGGAAGACTTGGAACTAATATGCTGCATAGAAAAAGAATGTCTAAGCATCTGAGAAAGAACACTTGAACTTGGATGCCCAAGTCTATTATGCCACAACATAGAAGTCACTTTGGAGCCAAGATTTGCATAGACTTTATTCTGGGGCACAAAGGAGAATTGAGCAGTAGAAGAGGCAAAGGGAGAGCATGGTGGTGAGTGGACATAACCACGAATAGAATATAGTCCTTCAGAGCTTAGGCCTCTATAGAGGATTTTCCCTATATCTTTGTCCTGAATTTGAAATTAATTACAATTAAAAAAAATTACAATTGTTATCTTAGAAAAACTAATTTACATAGAGTAAATTATTGGAATGGCAAGAACACAAAGAAGATTTGGAAGTTTGAACTTGTGTGATGGTGTAATAAGAGCAGAAGTACCTATGTTAAAGATTGGGAGATTTTGACCACTGCTTATTGTCATAGTTTCAGGACTTGCAAATTCATGATTAATAGTAAAATTAGATAGATCATAACTTAAAGGAGTTGTTGTATATGCTAACCAAGGAGATTATTAAGAATGAGAAGAAGGGAAGGAAGTTGATGAAGTCACGACAACTAAATTTGCAAGTGGTAGTCATCCTTGATAAGAGAAATCCATGCGATGATAGCAATCTAATGCAGAATGTCCTAGTTTATCACAAATCTAGCATTTAGAACAGATTGAGTGTGCCCCTGTAGAGGAGAATTGTTGCTGAGATGTAGTATGAGGAAAACTAAAAAAGTTCAATCGTCGATAATGACTTCCTCTTGAAGATGAATATCGACCTCGACCTTGATTAAATTGATTTGAATTACTTAATCGATTTGAAGAAAATCAAGGATTGTTGGAGGTTTGAGCAGTCATGGACATAGGATTTGATAAAGTGTTTTGATCACTTTGGACCGCTCAAAGAGATAATTCTTCTGAATGAAGAAGCATAAGAAGATTTTCAAAGGAAATTGGATCACCGCAAGTCCTGATGGCATATTTGAAAGCATTATATTGTAATAATTATTCATCATCTAGAAATGCTAAACCTGTAGCAAGCTTGTCCCTTATTTCTTTGATACGCTGAATATATGCATCAATTGAATCATTTTCTTTTTTAATATTATGCAACTCAACTTTGAGATTGATGGTGTTGGAGCAAGAAATTAAAGAAAGCTAATGTTCAAGAGCTTTCCAAACATCATAAGACATGTATTTGTCGTATAACAAATGCCAAGGCCGACGACGAAAGAGTTGCATTTATCATGTGATGAGTGCTTGATCCAGTATGATACTCTGCAGTTTCTTCATAGGTGACTTTCCATTGTCATCTTGTTTTAACCAATATGGTCGTTGAATAGATCCATTAACATGTTCGGGATTAGAACGCGTTCACTAATCTTGCCCAAAATCAATCAAAGAACGCACAACCACATAATAAGAACGAAGAAGAAAAAAAGTGCGAAAGAAACAATCACAAAATCACAACACAGAGGTTCACTTTCACTGTGTTCTTGAAAATTACAAAGAAAAGAGAGTCCTCATGAGTAAAAACAAGAGAAACCACAAAAAACATAAAAACATTACGGTTGTTACAAACCCTAGAAACTATAACAGGGCATTTCTCGCATAAACCGCTCATGCTGTTAAGATAGATTCATAGTTTTTTTTCTGCAATCTGCACAAACAGCTGCAGGCCCCATTGGACCGCTCGAGTGGTCTTCAGACCAATTGAGCGGTCCTGTCCCAAATAGGATTTTCTTCATCATTCTCAACAATCTCTCACTTGAAGTAAATTCGCTCCAAGCCTTAAGACATTCCCAAAGCTCACCACCATCTTAGAACAATCATGAGTCCAAAACAAACAACGTGTGATCCATACTTCCGTCTTCTATTCCTGAAGACCAACTGAAGCCGAACACAGCTTCAGTTTATCAATGTTGACCCCTTAGTCAACATATCGGCTGGATTCCTTACCTCACTGATCTTCTCAAGATTCAACTGTCTGATGTCAAGTAAGGAGCGTATAAAATGGTATTTCAACTGTATGTGCTTCGTCCTAGAGTAGAATGCTAGGTTTTTTTACAAGAAAAATAGCGCTCTAGCTATCACTATAGAGTGTCCCTTGATGAACATGCTTATCCAACTATTCCAAGAGACCCTGTAACCACACCATCTCCTTCCCAACCTCTATAACAACAACATACTCGGCATCTACGGTAGAGAGTGTAATAATCTTCTGTAGCTTAGAGGCCCCACTTACTGCTGTATCATCCATGGTGTACACAAATCTGGTGGTGCTCTTCTTACTGTCAATAACGTCGGTTGAGTCAGCATCCACATAGCTCTATCCTCGTGAAACACAAAGACTTGTCTACAGTACCCTTCAAGTACCTCATAATCTATTTGACAACATCCCAATGCTGCTTTTCTGGATTACTCATATACGTGCTAACCACTCCCACTACATGTGCGATATCTAGTCTTATACAAATCATCGTATATATCAGGCTACCAATAACCAATGCATAGGGAACCTTACTCATGTTCTTCTATTCATGCTCCATATTCGGAGACTGATCTTTAGTTAGCCAGAAGTGGCCAGCTAAGGGCGTACTTACCAGTTTGGCGACATTCATGTTGAACCTACTAAGTACCTTCTTCACATATTCAACCTGTGAGAGTCTCAAGGTTCCTTAACTCTGTCTTTGATGTTCCTCATTCCAAGGATTTGCTTAGCAGCTCCGAAATCCTTCATAGCAAACTGCTTTGACTGCTGCTTCTTCAGCTTACTAACCTCCCCGATGCACAGCTCAACAACGAGTATACCATCTGCGTACAACAACTGGATGATATAAGAACTGTCAAAGCTCTTGACATAATAACAGTAATCTGCCTCTAGCCTAGTGAACCCGATACTTCATAAAGCTGTCAAATTTCTTGTACCACTGCCTTGCAGTTTGAGTTAAAAATTCTCACTAAAAATTGTATAAAGATTGATAATCAAACAGAAATGATGAATGCATCATTAGAAGAATATTCGAGGCACTATGTAATATCTTGTCACAAGAATTGGTTAGAGTAACTGGATAATTCTCAATTTTGTTACTGTGGCGTCAGGATTTTGGAATTTTTGGAAAATGGTCAAAAAGAAGATATTCAAAGATGTTTAAAAAAAATTTTAACACCTTGAAAGCTAAATCTCAAAAACCCCTTTTTGTTAAAAATAGGGTCGCCACTTAGTTTTTGAGAAAAAATAAGAAAAACTAAAATGGCTGCTGATCTTTAAAACATTTAACCAGAGAAAAAGAGTTCGAGCGCTAAGGTACGAATCGGGAAAGGTGTTAGGCACCCTGTTCATCCAACCGTAAGGTTGGCCTTTACTAATCATTATTGGTTCTTTGATAAGAATTTCTTGAATGCATGCAAATAAAGAAAGTTGAGGCAAAGAGAGAACATCCAAAATTAAATATAAAAAATGCATAACATATGTATATAGAATTCCAAATAAAACAAGTATCAAAAAAAAAATCATAAGTCCTACGACATGCAATTTCAAACTAAATGATACATAGAACACTCCCGCATGCGATATTATTAAAATAACCTAAGTTAGCATGATTTAAATGAAAGAACAAAAATATGTAAAAAGTTGATAAAATTACATAAACATGATTTGTTATAAAAGATAAACTAAACTATTCTAAACATGTGTTCAAGTAAGGAAACTAAAATATGCATTAACATTAACTTAATGAATTAGTAAAAGAAATGAGAAATGTAAAATAAAATATGCATAAAAGAATTCCAAAAGAAAGTTTATAAAAGAAACTTATGCTAAGATGAAAAGAGGTTAGAAAAATAATATTTGCATTTGAAAGAAAAGAAAAATAAAACAAAAAAGAAGAAAATTACACTTAAATATAGCTTAAAAGTTTTTTTTTAATGATTTTTGGGTTTAATAATATAAAAGAAAATAATGCTAACATTAAAAAGAAAAAGGAAAAGAATAAAAGAAAATGAAACATTATAAGGAAAACAAAGCTAATAATAAAAAAGAAAAGAAAAGAAAAGAAAATTCTAGAAAAGGAAACTACACTTACCTTTGTCTGTGTTTTTACTACTTTCCCTTAACTGTAGCATGATATATGTTAGGATGATATGCATAGTTTCAAGGACGGTAACGAGGTCCTGAAGAGATATGTGTTATGTGTGTTGCACGGGTTGTGTGTGTTGCACGGGTTGTGTGCGTTACGTGTGTTGTATGCACGGGTGGCATGTGTTGCATTAGATGAAGGTTGCGGTCCTACGGTGAAAGTTCGAAAATATTCATGGTTTGTATGAGTTGTCACTGCTTGTTATAGAACCGTTGTCGGGGCTTGTGAGTCGGCTTAGATATGTATTCATGTGTGGCATACATGTACATGTTTTCTTTGGGACTCGTGCAAGTCGTGTTATCAACTTGTTTCAAACTGTTTTACTGACTCTGATGAGTTGTGATCTAAAACCATTTTCAAACTGTTTTAAGGCTTGAAAGAGAGTCGAAAGCTACACCTCGTTTTTCTAGCATGTTTAGCTTATATTGCATGTGCTGTCTAGTTTCTATTGAGCTTTGGCTCACGGTGTGAGATTTAATTTTCTTGAGGCACCGGTCATGCAAGTTGATCCGGGGTTGCTGGAGGGATGGAAGATCTATAGTCTTACTTTTTGCTCGTTTGAACATATATGCTGTAACATGTTTTCCGGCGTTGGGGCCATGTAATATAATCCGTTTGGCGATTAGATACAATGCATGTATAGTTTATTTTTAGAGTGTATTTTCGGATTGGGTATTGTATTCGGTTGCTTGTGGGTGTTTCACGTGACCCGGAGTTTGGGGCATGACAAATTCTGTCGGCGGTAGAGCCAAAAGTCATTTCTTTTTCCGATAAAGAACTGTGAGTAGAGGGAAGGAATCATAACAAATAGCTGCACATTACCGTTAAATGCCTGGACAAATGAGTCCTTGTGACTCTTATCGATAACGGGTCTGCATTAAATGTATGTCCACTCAGAACAGCACTCTGTTTAGGACTAAAGATGGAGCACTTCAAACCGAGCAATCAAGGAGTCCGGTCCTATGATAACACAAGGAGGGATGTACTGGGACTGGGGTCATTTGCGATATCAGTAGGACCCATGGAAATGTCGGTCGAGTTCCATGTACCAGATGTACCGGCGTCTTTCAACTTGTTGTTGGGTAGACCCTGGTTCCATGACCCAAGTGTCCAGGCTATACCATTGACTCTCCATCGAAAACTGAAACTAATAAGAAATGGCGCAGTTCAGACTATTCACAGAGAAGTCATCATTCATCCCCCAAGAGGAGGAGAGAGCTCAACTCTGTTGGAAGTGCAGCATAGTGAAGGTAATGTATCGCTCAGCGGCTTCCAGTTCAACGAAACCCAAGCTGTACAAATGTTATTGAATGAGGAGGAAACGTACATCAACCCGCGGGTAGTAACAATGATGAGGCAAATGTCCTTTTTCCCTGGTATGGGATTAGAGTGCAAGTAGCAGGGTATTTCGGTACCAGTCTAGGTATTACCGACTTCGCACCGTTTTGGTCTTGGGTACGAGCCAACAGAAGAAGATTTAGAAGGGCCTAAAAGGGGATGGGAGGCCAATTACTCTGGGATGCTCAATGGTTACTTTCTCAAGGAAGGGGAAGATTTCCCGTACTATGGCTTCCTAGAGCCATGGATCGACGAAGAAACCAATCGAAAGTTGTCAGGGCTGGAAATATTCTTTGGCCATCAGTTATCCGACACAAAAGAAGAAGAAACAGTGAAAGGGGAAGAGGAAGGAAAGAAGATCCAAGAGGAAGATTGGGCTGACAAGCTTGATGGTACCGACATAGGCTACTGTTCAATGAGAAGATGGCTCAGCTGCTTGTAACTGAACCAGATTGTTTCATGATGGACTTTAGTGCACCAGCCGACTGCACCAAGCTCATTGTCAATGCGGCTACAAAGGAAGTGAAGAACTGGACTTTAGAGTCTTGTGATATGCAGGTTGTCTATCCTGAGTCTGAGTCTAAGTCTGTGGTTAAAGGCACGTCTGTTTGTGCACCTCCCCCTATTTATGCTTTTGAGTTTGTAAATCCCTCTTCTTGCAATGAAATGACCAAAATTTTCGGTTACTCTGCTTTGTTTGATTTATTTCATACGCTTTTCGACAATTTTCAATTCGACAGGGATATCCTCGAAGAAATAAAATTTTTAATAAAAAGAAAAGAAGAAATGCGTGCCCAACCAATAATTGAAGAAACTTTGTCAATAAATCTGGGTAATGAAACTAACCCAAAAAATGTGCATATTGGTTCTTCTTTATCCTTAGTTGAACAAGAATAATTAATAACTTTATTAAAAGAATTTAAAGATGTGTTTGCATGATCTTACGATGATATGCCCGAAATTGATCCTGACATTGTCCAGCACTATATCCCCATATACCCTGATGCTAAATCGGTCAAACAAAAGTTAAGACGGATTCGGCCAGAATGGGCTTTGAAGATCAAAGAAGAAGTCACCAAATAGATCAACGCTGGATTCCTGATGGTGACCGAGTATCCAAAGTGGGTGGCTAATATTGTTCCAATACTGAAGAAAGATGGTTGTATCCAAGTCTGCGTGGATTTTTGGGATCTCAACAAAGTTAGCCCAAAGGATGACTTTTTACTGCCACACATGGATGTCATGGTAGACAGCACAGCGGGGCATGGTTTGTTATCACTCATGGATGGCTTCTCCGGGTACAACTAGATTCTGATGGATCCTGAGGATAGAGAGAAGACAACAATCACCACACCCTGGGGCACTTATTGTTATCGTGTAATGCCGTTTGGTTTAAAAAATGCAAGGACAACCTATCAAAGGGTTGCCACAACTTTACTGCATGACATGATACATAAGGAGGTCGAGGTGTATGTGGATGATGTGATAGGCAACTCCAAGGATCGAGATGGCCACATTATAGCACTGCAAAAATTCTTTGAAAGAATTCAAAAGTACAAGATGTGGCTCAATCCACAGAAGTATGCCTTCGGAGTTATCGCTAGAAAAATGCTTGAATTTATGATCACTCAATGAGGCATTAAAGTCGATCCTTCAAATATTAAAATAATTTTGGAAATGCCTCCTCCAAAGACCGAGCGAGAAGTCAGAGGTTTTCTAGATAAAATACAATTCATCAGTCGATTCATCGTAAAACTGACAACTACTTGTGAGCTGCTCTTCCGTCAGCTAAAGAAAGGAGTCAAGTTTGAATGGGATCAAAAATGCCAAGACGCCTTCGATGCCATGCGTCAGTACCTGCAAAATCCACCGTCCTGGCTTCTCCCGAACCTGATAGGCCACTGATCCTCTATTTGTAAGTGACTGACTCAGTTATGGGATGTATGTTAACACAAGAAGATGAAACTAGAATTGAAAAGGCCATCTACTACCTAAGCAAGAAGATGACAGGGTCAGAAATACTGTACACACCACTGAAAAAGACATACTACGCCTTGGTTTGGGCTTCCCGAAAACTAAGACATTACATACTATCTCTCACAGTGAATATCATCTCCCATATGGACCCATTGAAGTATCTGTTTGAGAAGCTGACCCTAACAGGAAGGTTGGCTCGATGGTTACTGTTATTATCAGAATTCGATCTCAAATACGTCACCCGAACGTTAGTCAAGGGTAGAGCAGTGGCAGAATTCGTGACCAACCAACCAGTTGAAGGAAGTGAAGACATAGAGTTCCAGTTTCCTGAC
The DNA here is from genome assembly GCA_034768845.1 of Heliamphora exappendiculata. Lineage (NCBI taxonomy): Eukaryota > Viridiplantae > Streptophyta > Magnoliopsida > Ericales > Sarraceniaceae > Heliamphora > Heliamphora exappendiculata. The sequence goes on from JAOTRH010000002.1 coordinate 6,343,231, forward strand.
GAACAGTTAATGAAAGTTGAGGATGACAAGTGGACTCTGTATTTTGATGGCGCATCCAATCAATATGGCTATAGAATAGGAGTCTTCCTTGTCACCCCCAACGAATCACACATCCCCTTATCGTTGAAGCTTAATTTTGAAGTTACCAACAATCAAGATGAGTATGAAGCATGTTTAGCTAGATTGGAGGCCGCCTTCGAACTAGGGGCAAGGAAGCTGGAAGTCATCGGAGATTCGGCACTAGTGGTTTCACAAGCAAGAGAAGAATGGAAGGTCAATGACTTAACCTTGATTCTCTATCATCAGTAGCTAGAAAAGCTAATACCGTGCTTTGAATCAGTGATCTTTACTCATGTACCAAGATTACTGAATAAGTTCGCCGACGCACTGGCCACCCTAGCATCCATAATTGACATACCGCCCGGAGTCCGAATGAGACCTTTGATAATAGAACAGAAAAGAAGACCAGCATACGAGATGACAGCCGCAATCGGGGAAAGCACTGACGACCTTCCATGGTATTTTGATATCCAGAACTTTGTGGAGAAAGGAGAATATCCCAAGTTTTTCAGCAAAAAGGACAAAAGGGTAATACGACGACTATCTGCACAGTTTGTCATTTGCAGTGAAAGACTATATAAACGAGGATATTCTGGTGTCAATAAGCTGTGTGTCAGCACTGAAGAATGAACTGATGAAAGGGATACACGCAAGAGTATGTGGGCCACATATGAGTGGAAACATGTCAGCTAAGAAGATCCTGCGACAAGGATATTTTTGAATGACAATGGAGATAAACTGTATACAGTTCGTGCGGAGATGTCATAAGTGTCAAATTCACGCAAACCTTATGCACGTTCCCCCATCTCAACTGTATAACCTGACGTCACCATGGCCGTTCTCAGTGTAATAACCAGAATTTTTTTTTTACATATATATAATTAATCATAATTCATGCCCCAACTATGAAACATAAAATCTCAAAATTTACATACAATAACGTACCACATAAAATTTATGTTAAAAGAATCACTAATTATCTTTCTATTTCGACAATAATCATCTAAAATAATATATATATATATATATATATATATCATACTTAAATATAAAAAAATTATAGTGGATAAAAAGATACATTAATATACATTAGATACAATAATAATATTTGTGGATAACAAGATGCATTAGATACATTAATAAACATAAAATACATTAAATACATTAATTTAATGTACACCAGATACATTAATATACATTAGTTAATGTATTTAAGATACATTAGATACATTAACATACATTAGTTAATGTATTTAAGATACATTAACCTACTTTAGTTATATTAATTTGATTAGAGGAACCTAGTCCAAAGACGATTAGCTTTAATGGTAGTAAATACATTGCACCACTAGCCTACACCACTATACATATATATATGAGCCTTGATCACTTTCAAAGATCTACCTCCACATTTTTCTCAAATACTTAGTAACATAAAGTAAGAAAGGGGGTAGAGAGAGAGAGAAAAATGAAGTGTTGGAGGCCGCACTTGAGGAGATCGAACCACATTCTCAAATTTTCGTCCTCTCGTCCAACAACTCTAAGGTAGGAATGTAATCCTTTAGTTCTCTATTCTTCTTTTATATCATTCTGCAACTAAAATCCTACCATGCATGTCGACAAGAAAATTGATGTCGAGTAACTTTTTCTTTAAAGAGTCGAAAACAATCATTTTATTTGACATAGCTAGACTTATTTTGTATGTTTCAATTAAATCTTATATATTTAAATTCGATGGAATTAAGCATTGTGAAGTTCGACTGAGTGTTGAATAGGTGTAGGTTTTGGTAACAAGGGTTAACATCTTATTCCATGTCTTGTATATCTATTAAGCACGTTATGGCATTCTTAATTAATTCTTGGGTTTGTGAAAAAAAATGTTAGAGAATATGGTGATGAGGCAGGGACTATTGCGTCATAAGCCGTCTTGTGTCGTTCCACACCTTTTCTGACCTTTCGCACGCGATTGAAGAACCGATCTAACGACTTTAGCCGCATACAAGTAGTAGGGCGAGAGCGTATAGATAATGTCATGCTCCAAACTCCAGGTCACGTGAAAAGCCACCACACTGCCAAAACCGTTCCAACACCAAAGGGATAAAAACCCCAAAGCCCAAATAAGGCTAAAACATTTGTAAAATGTACTATCGATGGTTTCTTTAATTTAAAAGAGTAGCCAGAAGACGTACAGTTAGGGTCCCACAAGCCAAGCCTTTAAAAGCAAATACAAGTTTTGAGATAAGAAAATCTTTTCGTTTTTTTTTTTTGAAGAAGCTTTGGCCGTTCCTAAATTATACCTCGAAGTACAAAATTTTACATGAAGCTAAAACCATTTGAAAATTCGTTTTAAAACCGTTGCACCCAACAACGAAAAACGTAGTAAGAAACTACGAAAAACAACAACCAACCCAAGGTTACTCTCGAAAGCATTAAAACATGCATTCATCCATAAATAATTACATATGTTTTACAGCATGTTACAAAAACATGAAACATATACCGCAGGTATAAACTACCTAAAAAGATAAAACATCAGATTTGTCCACAGCCACCTCTGGGCATCACCGGGTCAATCTACAGGACCACGTGCATCTGAAAAAAGTTTTCAGAAAATTCCACACCGTGAACCGAAACCTAATAGAAAAAGACAATAAAGCTGTAAAGTAGGAAATATGCAATCATATAGAGTGGGAGCAAACTCAACCACAAACCCCGAAACGTTATCCATCCAAAACCCACAAGTTTTTCCATCAAACTATACCAGTCTCCCAAAACGGTTTTATTAACATAAAATCTCGTTTGCATCCTTAAAATCATGTATTGCAAATAAAACAAATAACCAACCACAGTTAAGAAAAAACAGTAATCAAAAACCTTGTTCCCAGTTTTATTAACATAAAACCCCATTTTAATCCTTAAAATCATGTATTGCAAATAATATAAATAACCAACCACAGTTAAGGAAAAATAGTAATCAAAAACCTTGTTCCCTCACGGTATGTACCATTGTGGAAAAGAAGAATAAGATCCTATGTACCAACTCCATCACACGAGGATAGAGGTAACAACTATAGACTCCTGTCCATTATCCAAGACCCCAGCAATTCAAGACTCGCTAAGTAATGACAAGTTCTATACGGAGCACCATAACGAATCACTTAATTTACGGGGCAACAACCCAAGGGAACTAAGCACCCAACCGCCTCAATTTACGGGGAGTAACCCGAAGGACCTGAGTACCTATGCTGCGTACGTTTTTGGACTTACACCGAGTGCAACTCGCGCCAAATACACGTCATCCCGGGACATCTAGATAATCTTCTAAAAATCGAACTGTAGCACCAACTACATAACATTTTCACAAATATACATTATACAAGTATATAGATCCATCCATCAACCTGGAGATCAACAAAACATTTCAACAATGCTTTTTTCTATTTTTCACAAAACGTTTCAAAACTTGAGATTCAACCCCAAGGGTTAGCTCCAAACCTCCAAAACACCGAGTGTTGAGATTTTCACAAAACCATTATTTTCACTGTTTTCAAGAGCACCATTCGAAAATTGCACATCCACAAGTCATATACAGTAATAAACCAAGAAAAGCGAAAAATATGCTTTTTACCCAATAAAACCAAAGTTTAAACACAAATATGACATTTCATGCATTTCTAACCGGTGAAAACACATATAATTGTATAAAACACCCCTATACAGCAGTAGGGTCTAGAATCCTACCTCGGAGAGCTAAAAGCTCGACGCCTCAAAATCCAATCTCGTCAGAACAAGAATCCGTCCGGATGGATAAGAAGAACACGTCGCCGATAGCAAGGATCAGTTATCCAACCACCAAAAACCAAGCCTTGGGCCTCCCAAAAGCTAGAGAGAAGGTAGAGAAAAGGTGTAGAAAGAGAAGAGAGCAGGAAAAACATATTTTTGGTCCAAAAAATCAAGGATGCCTGGCTTTATAAAAAGTCGTGCCAGCCTGTCACCGCTCGAGCGGCCAGGCCACCGCTCGAGCGGACCCTTTCGACATAACACACTGTTATGCACCGCTCGAACCCTGCTCGACACTACTCAAGCAGTCCCCTTAGACCCAATTCTCTGCAACATGCCCGCTCGAGGGGACAGGCCACCACTCAAGCGGCCGTCGCTGTGTGAAAACCCGAGAACAAGACCCAACACTTCTCGCTGTATTCGTCCTGCATCCCTTAGAACCTCGTCTTTTCCCCCCGAACATACGTTTCATGCATGTCTAACTCGACACACTCACCTGCCACATCATCGAGAGCAAGAGTTAATTCCAACTACGTCAACACTTAGATCATTTCCATAATAAAACAGGTTGAGGTCTCACAGATAACGAGGAGGGGTGGTGAAAGGCATAACGCACGGGAGCGCAAATGGTACCGTGGTGTTAGGTACTCGCTTGTGGAAGTGTAGTATAATCTGGGTATGTTCTCTTGGTGAGAACGGGAAATTTTAATCTCTCTTAAAGAATTATGTCTTATATCTTTCATTCTCATAATCATATAACATGCATTTAGCCTATGTTGCTCTATTCCTTATTCATCTATTGTTCATACCACCACTAGCCTGTTTTACTTAACATTTATGATGTAAGTTGCACTTGTTGTACGATACTATAATTGTTAGAGTAGTAGGGTACGGGTAGTTTCTACTGAATTTTGTAGCTCATGGCATTTTAAATGCTAGATAACACAATAGGACAAGAAGACGACGGTGCGATTCAGGATGATGATCATGATGAACAAGTCGGGGAAGAGAAGTCACTGCAGGAGAAAGATGGAGTCAGGGCCCCGAGACTCGTGCACCTTGATAATTGTCTTTAGATTTTCGTTTCGGTGCTAGAATTGTTATTCCGTTTCAGAAGAATGCAAGACTTGTAACTGTATTTCTATTGGAAGTTTATGGATTTTTTTTCTTTAAGATTATTAGTATTTATGTTTTGAAAAAAAAATTGGTCTGATTTTTCTTTCTAAAAGAAAATAAATGAAAATCACAAATATTAACGTTTCCGAAATTCAAGGCATCACACTCAGTATGAGGCATCGATGTGATCAGCAGAGTTACACTGAAGGCGTCGAACGGGCACGAGTTCATCTTCGTGGCCCTTGACTACTTTACAAAGTGGGTGGAAGCAGCCTCCTACTCAGTATTGAAAACCTCTCATGTTGCTAAGTTCATCAAGCAAAACATCATTTGCCGGTACGGAGTTTCCCATGAGATCATCTCGGATAATGGCTCACATTTTCAAGGAGAGGTCTTGGATCTTTTTGAACAATACCAAATAGTTGCTCACAAGTCCTCACCATATCGGCCGCAGACCAACAGGGCAATTGAGGCAGCAAACAATAACATTAAGAAAATCCTGCAAAAGACGACCAACTCACATAAGGATTGGCCAGAACATCAACCATTTGCACTCTGGGGATACAGAACGTCGATCAGAACTTCAACAAAAACTACGCCGTACTCTTTAGTGTACGGGATTTAAGTCGTGCACCCCATAGAGGCTGAAATCCCTTCGCTAAGAGTAGTGGCCGAGGCAAGTATTTCAGAAGTGGAATGCGCTGTTGTTGTAGCTCCGTATAGAACTTGTCATTATCTAGCAGGTTTTGAGTGGGTCAGGACTAGGATATTGGATAGGAGTCTATAATTGTTACCTTTGTTGGTGCGGCAGAGTCGATACATAGGACAACATTTTATCGTGTCTCCTTGGCTGTGTATCTCGAGTGGAGAATTCTGTGTTTTATTTTCCTCGGCTGTGTGTTCCGAGTGGAAAAATAACATTTATTTCCGGTTGTGTAATCCGGGTGAAAAATAACATTGAGCGGGATCAACGGGATGATCAATTCTATACCGACTATATGAATTGATTCACATCCTGTATTATCATGTATTGCATGAACTCTAAATCCCAAAGTGATTGATTGATTGTATTCAGATAATGTACATTACTTTCAGTCATCAATGGTTGAAATTTTCTCCATGAGATCAACAATACCGTTGAGTTGGGTACTGGCGTTGTTTGTCCGATGATCGATAATCAGCTAACGGAAACCACGTCTGACTTAAGTTGAGGAGTTCCCCCTCGTGTGCTTTGCTTATAGGTTTGATTATGCTAATTCTGTACAGTGAATCTCTGGATCCGGCATATCAAAAGGTTAAGCGGTGCGGTTGCGAGGAGAAGAGGATAATTAAATCGGGTTGTCAGTAACCT
>JAOTRH010000002.1:6349637-6382728 GCA_034768845.1 Heliamphora exappendiculata
GAATCAGAATTAATTGATTTAGGAGATGAAGATGAAACAAGTTTGGATTTATAGGATGAGGAAGATTGAGAAGTCTTCTGAGCTTGAGCTTTCTTTATATAATACTGCTTTAAAGTTTGAGGGTAGATTTCTTTGGGAATTTCAAACTTATCCCACCAGCGGAAAGAAAACTCTCTGGCAAGATAAGGAATAAAATTTGCAATACTGACTGTGTACTTCCATTGAAGCAACCATGGAAGAGAGAAGTCAGCGTAAAAATATAAAAGAAATGGATTTTGAGGTTTAACGTAAGTTAGATAATGCTCCTAAGACTCGTTTAATTCAGATGGGAGAATAGAAGGATAAGGACCAAACTGATTCCACCAAATGTGAAACCAATAGGGAAGTGAAGATTGAAAATTATTACAGAATTTTATAAACCACGAATGGGTCATCATATCATTTTGAAAATAAAAGACATGTGTGAATGCTTTTTGATAATCATAAAAATTGTAGGTCTTTGGAGAAATTGATTCATTTTTAAAATGTTTATTAAAAGATTCTCCATGACCCCATTCATTTTTGGAAATAATTTTCAAAATAACACACTTAGAATAGTTGATGATGTTGCCATCACTACTACTACTATTGTGTTGAATTTTAACAGAATTAGTTTCTAATAAAATTGTTTCAAAATATTTTCTGGTAGGTGTACCAGTTTCAAAAATATAATACCATTTAGGGGCCATACATTTCCCAATGAAAGAAGTAATAATTTTGGGTCGAGTGGGATCACTTGCGCTCATCACATTTTGGTAATCCTCATCTTCGAGAGGAAAGATTGGGAATAAAGTTTCATGAGGAGTATAGGGTTGAGGTTTTTCAGATTTAGGGAATGTATCTCTCATTTGTGTGTGAAGGGGATTAGAAGGAAAAGTTCTCATTGGATCCTTGTCTTTAGACATTGTGTTTATAGAAGGACTTTGAATTCCCTGTAAAAATTCTTGAGTAAGAAAATCAGGAAGAGAATTAGTGTCACCTTTAATATATTCAATATTAAAATCAAATATTGATAAAATAGCTTGCCATATAGCAAAAATTTGTTTTGAAACTATATTTTGAACATCTTTTTGCAAAATATCTTTAGCGGCTTTACAATCAATTTTTAATAAAAAAAATTAATTTAATAAATCACTTTCAAATTTTGTTATACACATAACAATAGATAAAATTTCTTTTTTAATAGTAGAATAATTTATTTGAGCTGGTTTCCATACTCCACTAGTATATCTAACTAATTGTTCTTGATCTTGATATCATTATTTTAAAATACCTCCATAACCAATGTCAAAAACATCGGTTTCAACTATTTTAAATGCTTGTGGATTGGGTAAACACAAACATGGAAGTTGTTTAGCATGTTTTTTTAATTTTTTGGATAGCATAAATATGTTTATCAGTTCATCGTTTAGGATCCTTTTTAACCTTTGATATAACAATTTAGTGTCTTTATGCATATCTTGATAAAATTCTTTTATATAATTTAAGCTTCCTAAAAATCTTTGTAATTAATTTTTATTTAATATTTTATCAGGAAATTTGTTTGCAAATTCAATAGATCTGTCTATAGAAATTATTGTTCCTTGATAAGTGTTATGTCCTACAAATCTTACTTTTATTTGGAATAATTTTGTCGCGCACCGACATCCGGGTCACGCGAAAACCCACCAAAACACCCATTTATGAAAAAATAGATTTTTACAGTTGACTATCAAATATACAACATTGAATAAAAATTTCCCACAGTTCAACTCTCATAAAACTGTAAATCATGCAATCTCATACATGAATAATAGAATCGCCTCAAGGCGTACAAAATCGGCCACCACAGGCATTACATGTAAAAGAACATGTACAAAAACAGGTAAACTACAGCAAGTCTTCCATTACCTCTGCAACTAGGTCAACTCATCATGATCACCTGAAAATATTTTTTAAAAAATCCCACACCGTAAGCCGAAGCCCAATAGAACATAGATAGTAAAAAACTGTAAAGCATGTTATGTAATCTCATACACATGGGCTCAACCACGGAGCCTAAAAGGTTTTTCCATAAAAAACCAACAGTTTTCCATCAAGCCTCCACGGGCCTTAAAACAGTTTTATCTCATAAAACCCATGCTTTCCATACTTCAAACTATGCATATCAACCTAACAGATATCATGCCACAGTTAAGGGAAAGTAGTAAAACACAGAATTCTCCACTCGGGTCATATAGCCGATGAGACAAAATGTAAATGAGATCCTATATATCGACTCTGTCCTACAGACAAAGGTAACAACTATAGACTCTCATCCATTACCCTGAACCCATAGGCTTGGTAATGATAAGCTTTATACTGAGTCACAATAATGTACTCAATTTACGGGTCGAGCCCGAGGGTCCAGAGCACCCACCAACCACTCAATTTATGGATTTCCACGACCGAAGGTACAAAGCACCTACTACTTAATTCACGGGACCTGAGCCCGATGGTACAAAGCACCCAATACACTCAATTTACGGGGATTAACCCGAAGGTACAGAGTACCTTCGCTGTGCACGTTTCTGGACTTACACCGAGGAGCAATGGAAGCCCAACTCAACCAAGCCCACTGTCACGGTACATCTAAGGATAACATTTAAAAACCCACCGTAGTTCCACTACGAAAACCAGTAAAATAGCTTATACACGCATGTATAAGAGATCCCATCCATCAACATGGAGATCTTACACCATTTCCCACAAAACATTTGAAAAGGATGAGACTCAACCCTACGGGTTAGCTCCAAACCTCCAAAATCACGTTTTTCACCGTTTTCACAAAATACCACGATTTCAAACCACTTTTGAAAACCACGGATGTCAACACACCCAGATCATGCATACAACCGAGAAAAAGGCATAAAAACCCACTTTTATCCAAAAATTAAGGTTTACACATGAAAATCACGTTTTAAGCATTTCTACTCGGTGAAAACATACACAATTTCATATATCACCCTTATACAGCAGTAAGGTCTAGAATCTTACCTCGGAGAGTCAAGAACTCGACGTCTCAAAACTAAACGGCATCAGAATGAGAATCCGACCGGATATATACGAAGCCCTCGGCCCCAATAGCAAGGATCCACAAAGGAATTAACAAAAACCCAAGCCCTGAGCCCCCAAATCTAGAGAGAAGAAGGAGAAAATGGTTTCTTAGGGCTGAAGAAACATTTTTGTATCATAAATTCTGCCACTGCCGCTTTTATAGAAAACGGAAAATTACACAGTTCAGTCGACCGAACCGTAGGGTTTAGTCGACCGAACTGGACCCTCCAGTCGACTGAACTCCTCCATAAAGGCGTACTAGAATTTGCTTCGTGGTTTTCATGCCAAATGCCATCCCAACTCACCTAGTCAAGGTTTTTGGTCCAAGCGCAAGCCAAACGAGCCTCTATTAAACCCCCGAAAAGCGTAAAACACATCTACACATGCTGTTCTACAACTTTAAGGCATAAACCATGCATCGATGCTGTTCATATACTGGAATAAAAGTGTCACATATATAAATAACTCAAAAGATAAGGGTCAGGGTCTCACAACTCTCCCCCCCTTAAGAAATTTTGTCCCCAAAATTCTCAACAAGGTCACGAGAAAAACAGGTCTGGATATCTAGCACGCATCCCAGACTCCAACTCCTATGTCGCTTTCTCAACCCCGTGTTGAAGCCATAAGACCTTGACATAAACAATCGTTCTGCCCCGCAACACTTGCTCCTTTGTATCAAGAATCCTCACTGGACGCTCCTCATAAGTGGCATCCTCATCAACCCGTAACTCAGCCCAATCTAACACATGTAAAGGGTCAGGCTCGTACCTCCGAAGCATAAAAACGTGGAACACGTTATGCACTGATGCTAACTGAGGTGGCAACACCAAACGGTAAGAAACCTCTCCAATCCTGTCAAGGATCTCAAACAGTTTAATGAGACGCGGTGATAGCTTCCCGCTACGACCAAATCTCATCACACCTCTACGTGGTGAGACCTTTAGAAACACATGATCCCCCACTGCAAACTCCAAAGGTCATCTCCTCTGATCTGCATAATTATTCTGACAGCTCTGAGCTATCAGTAGATGCTGGCGTATCATAGCAACTCTCTCTGCCGTCTCCCGTACCATGTCTGGTCCCAAGACTGCGATCTCTCCCACATCTGTCCAACATACAGGCGATCTGCACGGTATACCATATAAAGCCTCATACGGCGCCATCCCAATACTGGACTGATAGCTGTTATTGTATGCAAACTCTGCCAATGGTAGATTATCTTCCCATGAACCTCTGAAATCAAGGACACAAGCTCTCAGCATATCCTCCAGAATCCATATAATCCTCTCTGATGGTCCATCTGTCTAGGGGTGAAAAGTAGTATTGAATGTCAAGTTCGTTCCCAAGGCCTCCTGTAGATTCTACCAAAAACGTGATGCGAAGCACGGGTCTCTATCTGAAATAATAGACACTGGCACTCCATGCAACCTGACTATCTCTCTTACATACAACTGACTTAGTCTCTCTACTGAATCCTTCACTCGAATGGGAAGAAAGTGTGCAGACTTCGTCAACCTATCCACCACAACCCACACGGCATCGTGTCCCCTAGGTGATCGAGGAAGTCCTAACACAAAGTTCATCGTGACATGCTCCCACTTCCACTCTGATATAGGCAGGGACTGTAGCAATCTTTCTGGTCTCTAATGCTCTGCCTTTACCTGCTGATAGGTGAGGCACCAAGAAACAAACTGAATCACGTCTCTCTTCATCCCCGTCCAGAAGAACTGACGACGATGGTCATGGTACATCTTCGTGCCTCCAAGATGCACGACAAGACGAGAATGATGACACTCATGTAGTAACTCAGCTCGGCATGACTCTGGGTACAAACAACCTACCTGCCAATCTCAAACTCTTATCAGAACCCACAACCCATCCTGATGTATCCTCGCCACTACCAACGTGATCTCATATCGTCTGAGCCTCCTGATCCGTCTGCTGGAGCTCTAGCACACGTAATATCAACACTATTCGAGTAACTACAGAAAATAAGGTAGCACCTGTCGCGGTCTCTGTAAGGCACAAATCAAACTCCCCAACCTCTCGAAGCATGTCCCACTCACGTATAGCCACAAAAGCTAACGATACGTGAGATCTCCTACTGAGCGCGTCAGCTACCACGTTGTCCTTCCCAGGATGATACTGTAAATCAAAGTCGTAACCCTCTAATAACTCCATCCATCGTCGCTGGTGTAAATTCAGGTCATTCTGCGAAAATAAGTATTTTAAGCTCTTGTGATCGGAGAAAACCTCAAAATGCTCACCATACAGATAATGACGCCATGTCTTCAAGGCGAAGACCACTGCTGCCAACTCCAAGTTATGCATAGGATAGTTCCGCTCGTTCGTCTTCAACTGCCAAGAACCGTAGGCTACAACCTTACTCACCTGCATCAAAACACATCCAAGGCTGTCGTGTGAAGCATCACAGTACACGGTATAACCCAAGCCTCGCTCTAGAATGATCAAAACTGGCGGACTAGTCAATCTCGCCTTCAGGACTCACTCCAAGCAAACACCACTCCCATCCGAGTCAGACGTGTCATCGGTGCAGCAAGCCTAGCAAAGTCCTTCATAAACCGCCTGTAGTAGCCTACCAAACCCAGAAAACTACGTATCTCAAAGACACTCTTCATTCGCTCCCAACCGGTCACAGCATCTGTCTTTGACGAATCCACAGCGACTCCATCAGTAGATACTACATGTCCCAAAAATCTCACCTCCGACATCCAAAACTCGCACTTCCTGAACTTTGCATATAAGCGGTGCTCCCTCAAGGTCTGTAGCACGATCCGCAAGTGATCCTCGTGTGCCTCTCTAGTGGGTGAATATATCAAAATATCATCCACAAACACTACTACAAAATTATCTAAGTGAGGATGGAAAATTTGGTTCATCAAACTCATGAACGTAGCAGGCGCGTTCGTCAGACCAAACGGCATAACCAGAAACTCGTTGTGACCATAGCGAGTTCTAAAGGCGGTCTTCGCTATGTCCTCGTCCCTAATCCTCAGCTGGTGATATCCTGACCTCAAGTCTATCTTTGAGAAACAACTTGAACCCCTCAGCTGATCAAACAAGTCATCTATCCTCGGCATCAGATACTTGTTCTTCACTGTCACCTGGTTTAACTTCTGGTAGTCAATGCACAAATGCAAGGATCCATCCTTCTTTTTGGCAAACAGAGCAGGAGCTCCCCATGGCGAGGTACTCAGACGTATAAACCCCCTCTCCAATAGCTCCTGAAGTTGTACCTTAAGCTCATGCAGCTCAGCGGATGCAAAGCGATAAGACGATAAAGAAATGGGAGCAGCTCTGGGAACTAAATCAATAGAGAACTCTACCTCCCGGCTAAGCGAAAACTCAAATAGATCATCAGGAAAGACATCAGGATAGTCGCACACCACCGGAGGTAACTCTCCTCGAACCCTTACCTCCTCATCCAACAGAAGAGCTAAGAAAAGGAAACTCAGGTTGCCCTGGTTTCGCACAGAAGTGGGAAAAGACCTCAAACCCTCATCCTGGTCTCCCATAAAATAGAAATGATCTCCTGCCAGTGTACAAATCGTCACTCTCCGTCGATCACAATCGATGAACGCACGATAGGTGGTTAGCCAGTCCATCCCTAGAATGACGTCGAATGCAGTAATGTCTAGAATAACAAGGTCAAACTCTAAGCAACGACCGACGACCTCCAACACACAAGATCTACAGACAAGGCTCAACTTCGCACTCCCACTCACCGGGGTCTCTACACACAAGGTACTACCCAACCAGTCCATTTGCAACCCCAAAGCAGATGCAAAAGCAGATGATATAAATGGACGTGATGCTCTAGTGTCGCTAAGAACACTGGCCCATGATCTGAAGACTAGAAGAGTACCTCTAATCACGGAGGTGGTAACAGCAACATCGAGTACGACCGGTGCTCGAGAATAACAGGGCACTGCAAGAACGTAAGCTCTGGCCAGTCCACTATGGCCCTGTACTGTAGACTATCTGCCGAACTGCACTGAAGCTCCTCCCTCTACAAATCTGTACGTCTGAGCTCTAGGGTGTGAATACATCTGTCTCCCCTGGCCTGATGGAACAGTTGGTGCTCCTGCTATACTCTGTATGCTCTCTCCTTGAGGACAGTTTGTCCTGATGTGCCCAGACTACCCACACTCAAAACATATCGGTGATCCTTTCTCTTGCACCTGCGACTGCGACTGCGACTGCGACTGTGACTGTAACTGTGACTGGGCCTGAATAGGCGCTGCACTTCTGCACTCCGCTACACGATGCCCTGGCCGCTGGCATCTATGACAAAGAGCCTTCTGATCCGACCTTCCCATTGAAGCTACGGGAGACCTGGATGTAAAAGACTGTGGTGGGTACGACCCCACCGGGTGAGAACTCAGACCTGATGTCCGTCGGCGCTTGTTCTCCCTGCGCCCCTGCTCCTGTGAATGTCCCCCACCTTGCTGTCCCCGACTGTCTCTGTCTCGGTGCGTCTCATTCAGAGTATCCTCCACCTTCATGGCGGTCTCCACTAACTCTGTAAAAACCTGCAGCCTGGGTGTGGACACTCCGTCTCGAATAGCGGGTCTCAAACCCCTCCCGAACCATTTCGCATGAAACTCATCAGTAGGCACAATCTCTTGTGCAAATCTGGATAGGCTAGTAAACTTAGCCTCATACTCAAGCACTGTCATCGTCCCCTGCGTCAGAAACAGGATGTCCTCTCTGTATCGATCCCTCAGAGTCGTTGGAAAGTATTTCTCCAGAAATACCTTCATGAATGCATCCCAGGTGCCTACCACTGTGGTCTTGGTGAACTTCCACCACATGTGAGCACTCCCTCTCAGTTGGAAGGCGGCACATATAACCCTCAGATCATCTTCCTCAATCTGAAGAGAATCAAGGATCCGGGTAACCAGCTCTAGCCACTCAGTGACAACCGTGGGATTGGGATCCCCAGAGAAGGTAGGAGGGTCAAGCCGGCGAAACTCACGCATCGCTACCCTTTCCCTCGGCTGAGGTACGATCTCTCTCCCCGTAGCAGCCTCAGCCAGTTGCCAGATGGAGTCGACCATCTCACGCAACAGATCTCCCTCTGTAACAGGTCCTTAGGGTGCATTAGCATCCCCAATATCTGGGACTGGAACGTCCCTTCGGCCAGAACCACTGTCACGGCCTCGACCTCGGCCTCGTCCTCCCCGCGTGGACATAATTCTATACAAAAGCAACATAATAGGATAAGAATCCATACAACATGTTATTACTAACGTAAAGGACAGATAAGCATGCTAACACATAGCCACGTAATATCATGTCATCACATCTCACATACCGAGGAGAACCAACAAGAAAGACTCATCCATCTGGATAACCTACTTAGATTCCTTGCTAGAAATCACGTTCGCGAAACGCGTCTTTAACATGGCTCCCAAGTATGTTAACCCAAACGCCTAAAAGCAAGACTAATCAATCCTAAGGTCCAACCTCCATACCCACATATGCACCACAACCTATCATGCTATGTTAGGAAAACGCTGTAACACATGCAATCAAGCACGCATACATCCTCACAAGGTGATGTACCCTCTTTCCCATGGTTCACAGGTATTCGAATCCAGAGCTCTGATACCAAGTTGTCACGCCCCGACATCCGGGTTATGCAAAAGCCCACCAAAACACCCATTTATGAAAAAATAGGTTTTTACAGTTGAATATCAAATATACAACATTGAATAAAAATTTTCCACAGTTCAACTCTCATAAAATTGTAAATCACGCAATCTCATACTTGAATAATAGTATCGCCTCAATGCATACAAAATCGGCTATCACATGCATTACATGTAAAAGTGCTTGTACAAAAACAGGAAAAACTACAGCAAGTCTTCTATCACTTCTGCAATTAGGTCAACTCGCCATGATCACTTGAAAATATTTTTCAAAAAATTTCACACCGTGAGCCGAACCCCAATAGAACATAAACAGTAAAAAACTGTAAAGCAGGCTATGTAATCTCACACACATTGGCTCAACCACAGGAGCCTAAAAGGTTTTTCATCAAAAACCAACAGTTTTCCATCAAGCCTCCACGGGCCTTAAAACAGTTTTATCTCATAAAATCTATACTTTCCATCCTTCAAACTATGCATGTCATCCTAACAGATATCATGCCACAGTTAAGAAAAAGTAGTAAAACACAATATTCTCTACTCGGGTCACACAGCCGAGGAGACAAAATGTAAATGAGATCCTATGTACCGACTCTGCCCAACAGACAAAGGTAACAACTATAGACTCTCATCCATTACCCTGAACCCACAGGCTTGGAAATGATAAGCTCTATACGGAGTCACAACAACGTACTCAATTAATAGGTCGAGCCCGAGGGTCCAGAGCACCCACCAACCACTCAATTTACGAATTTCCACGATCGAAGGTACAGAGCACCTGCTGCTTAATTTACGGGACTTGATCCTTAGGGTACAAAGCACCCAATATACTCAATTTACGGGGACTAACCCGAATGTACAGAGCACCTACGCTGCGCACGTTTCTGGACTTACACCGAGGAGCAATGGAAACCCAACTCAACCAAACCCACTGTCACGGTACATCTAGAGATAACATTTAAAAATCCACTGTAGTTCCACTACGAAAACTAGTAAAATAGCTTATACACGCATGTATAAGAGATCCCATCCATCAACATGGAGATCTAACACCATTTCTCACAAAATATTTGAAAAGGATGAGACTCAACCCCGCGGGTTAGCTCTAAACCTCTAAAATCACGTTTTTCACCATTTTCACAAAATACCACTTTTTCAAACCACTTTTGAAAACCACGGATGTCAACACACCAGGATCGTGCATACAACCGAGAAAAAGGCGTAAAAACCCACTTTTACCCAAAAATCAAGGTTTACACATGAAAATCATGTTTTAAGCATTTCTACCATGTGAAAGCATACACAATTACATATATCACCCTTATACAGAAGTAGGGTCTAGAATCCTACCTCGGAGAGTCAAGAACTCGACGTCTCAAAACTGAACGGCGTCAGAACAAGAATCCGACCGGATGGATGCGAAGCCCTCGGCCCCGATAGCAAGGATCCATAAAGGAACCAACTCAAAACCAAGCCCCACGCTCTCAAAGCTAGAGAAAAGGCAGAGAAAAGGAAAACTTAGGTCTAAAGTAATGTTTTTCCTCAAAAGCACCGCCACTAGAACTTTTATAGAAAACCAAAAATTGCACGGTTCAGTCAACCGAACTAGTCGGTTCAGTCGACCGAACTCAACAAAACCAGTTCAGTCGACCGAACTGGACCCTCTAGTCGACCGAACTCAACAGCAGAGGTGTACTGGAATTTGCTCTGTTTTAAGGCTCAAAAACCAACCCTACCAACCTAAACAAGGTCTGGGAAAGCATAAAACACATCTACACATGCCCTTCTACAATTTTAAAGCATAAACCATGCATCGATACTGTTCATATACTGGAATAAATACGTTAGATATATATACAACTCAAAACACAAAGGGTCAGCGTCTCACAACTCTCCCCTTTAAGGAATTTTGCCCCCAAAATTTGCAACAAGGTCACGAGGTGAACAGGTCTGGGTATCTAGCATGCATCTCAGACTCCAGCTCCCATGTTGCTTCCTCAGCCCCGTGATGATGCCATAAGACCTTGACATACGCAATTGTTTTGCCCCGTAATACCAGCTCTCTTGTATCAAGAATCCTCACTAGACGCTCCTCATAAGTGACATCCTCCTCAACCCACAGCTCAGCCCAATCTAACACATGTGAAGGATCAAGCTCGTACCTCCGAAGCATAGAAACGTGGAACACGTTATGCACTGATGCTAACTGAGGTGGCAAGGCAAAACGATAAGCAACCTCACCAATCCTGTCTAGAATTTCAAATGGTTCAATGAAACGCGATGATAGCTTCCCGCTACGACCAAACCTCATCAAACCTCTACATGTCGAGGCCTTCAGAAACACATGATCCCCCACTGCAAACTCTAAAGGTCGCCTTCTTTGATTTGCATAACTCTTCTGGCGACTCTATGCTGTCAGTAGGCGCTGGTGAATCGCCATAACCTTCTCCGTCGTCTCCCGTACCTTGTCGGGTCCCAAGACTGTGGTCTCCTCCACATCTGTCCAGCATACTGGTGACCTACACGGTCTACCATACAAAACCTCATACGGTGCCATCCCAATACTGGATTGATAGCTGTTGTTGTATGCAAACTCTGGTAAAGATAGATGATCCTCCCACGAACCTCTGAAGTCAAGGACACAAGCCCTCAGCATATTCTCCAGAATCTGTATAGTCCTCTTTGACTAGCCATCCATCTGGGGTGAAAAGCAATACTGAACGTCAAATTCGTCCCCAAAATCTTTTGAAGACTCTGCCAAAAGCGCGATGTGAAGCGCGAGTCTCGGTAAAAAACAATAGACATTGGCACTCCATGCAACCGAACTGTCTCCTTGACATATAAGCTACTCAGTTGTTCCACTAAATCCCTTAGTCGGATGGGGAGAAAGTGTGCAGACTTCGTCAACCTATCAACCACAACCCACACGGCGTCGTGTTCTCTAGGTGATCGAGAAAATCCTAACACAAAGTCCATCGTGACATGCTCCCACTTCCACTCTGATATAGGCAATGACTGTAGCAATCCTGTTGGTCTCTGATGTTCTGTATTTATCTGTTGACAGGTGAGGCATCGGGAAACAAACTGGATGACATCTCTCTTCATTCTCGTCTAAGAGAACTGACGATGTAAGTCATGGTACATCTTCGTGCCTCTAAGATGCACGGCAAGATGAAAATGATGACACTCATGTAATAACTCAGCTCGGCAAGACTCTATCACAAATAACTTGCCTACCAACCTCAAACTCTGATCAGAACCCGCAATCCATCCAGCTGTATCCTCGCCACTAGCAACGTGGTCTCGTATCATCTGAGCCTCCTGGTCTGCCTGTTGGACCTCTAGCACACGTGCTATTAACGGTGATCGAGTAACTATAAAAAATAAGGTGGCACCCGTCGCGATCTCCCTGCGGAACAAATCAAACTCCCCAACATCTACAAGCATGTCCCACTCTCGTATAGCCATAGAAGCTAACGACCCGTGAAACCTCCTACTGAGCGCGTCAGCCACCACATTGGCCTTCCCTGGGAGATACTGTAAATCAAAATCGTAGTCCTCTAACAACTTCATCCATCGTCGCTAGCGTAAGTTCAGGTCCTTTTGCAAAAACAAGTATTTTAAGCTCTTGTGATTAGAGAAAACCTCGAAGTGCTCGCCATAAAGATAGTGACGCCATGTCTTCAAGGAGAAGACCACAGCTGCCAACTCTAAGTCATGTGTAGGATAGTTCTGCTCGTGCGTCTTCAACTGCCGAGAACTATAAGATACAACCTTACCCTCCTACATCAGAACACATCTGAGACCGTCATGTGATGCGTCACAATACATCGTATACCCCCAAGCCTCGCTCTGGAATGATCAAAACTGGTAGACTAGTCAACCTCGTCTTCAGCTCCTGGAAAGTTAACTCACAAGACTCACTCCACACAAACATAACTCCCTTTCGCGTCAAACGCGTCATTGGCGCAGCAAGTCTGGCAAAGTCCTTCACGAACCGTCGATAGTAGCTGGCTAGACCCAGAAAACTATGTATCTCAAAGACACTCTTTGGTTGCTCCCAATCGGTTACAGCATCTATCTTTGATGAATCCACTGATACCCCATCTATCGACACTACGTGTCCCAAAAATCTCACCTCAGACATCCAGAACTAGCACTTCTCATACTTCGCGTACAAGC
This sequence comes from Heliamphora exappendiculata, assembly GCA_034768845.1. Lineage (NCBI taxonomy): Eukaryota > Viridiplantae > Streptophyta > Magnoliopsida > Ericales > Sarraceniaceae > Heliamphora > Heliamphora exappendiculata. Next base: position 6,362,609 of record JAOTRH010000002.1, read on the forward strand.
GGAGCTCTCTCAAAGTCTGTAGCACGATCCGCAGGTGATTCTCGTGCGCCTCTCTAGTAGGTGAATATATCATAATATCATCCACAAACACCACTACAAAACTATCCAGATAAGGATGGAAGATCCGGTTCATCAAACTCATGAACATAGCAGGAGCGTTCGTCAGACCGAACGACATAACCAGAAACTCGTAGTGACCATAGCGAGTTTGAAAAGCAGTCTTCACTATGTCCTTGTCCCTAATCCTCAACTGATGGTATCCTGATCTCAAGTCAATCTTTGAAAAGCATCTCGAACCCCTCAGGTGATCAAACAAGTCAACTATCCTTGACATCAAATACTTGTTCTTCACTGTCACCTGGTTCAGCTTCCTATAATCGATACACAGATGCAAAGATCCATCGTTCTTCTTTGTGAAAAGAGCAGGAGCTCCCCACGGTGAAGTACTCGAACGTATAAACCCTATGTCTAGCAACTCCTATAACTGCACCTTGAGTTCACGTAACTCAGCGGGTGCAAAGTGATAGGACGGTATAGATATGAGAACAGCTCCAGGAACTAGATCAATAGAGAACTCTACCTCACGGCTCGGTGGCAACTCATACAAATCATCGGGAAAGACATCAGGATAGTTGCACACCACCGGAGGTAACTCTTCTCGAACCCCAACTGCCTCATCCAATATAAGGGCTACAAAAAGAGAACTCAGGTTGCCCTGGTTTCGCACAACACCTGACATAGATCTCAAACCCTCATCCCGGTCTCCCACAAAACAAAAGCAATCTTCCGTCGGTGTACAAATTGTAACCCTTCGTAGATCGCAATCGATGAAGGCACGATAGGTGGTCAGCCAGTCCATCCCAAGGATGACATGAAACGCAGTCATATCTAGGATAACAAGGTTGAACTCTATACAACGACCGGCGACCTCCAATACGTAGGATCTACAGACAAGAATCAACTTCACACTCTCACTCACTGGGGTCTCCATGCATATAGTACCACCCAACCAGTCCATTTCTAACCTCAAAGCAGATGCAAAAGCAGATGATATGAATAAATGTAATGCTCTAGTGTTGATAAGAACACTGGCCCATGATCTGTAGACTAGAAAGGTACCTTTGATCATGGAGGTGGTAGCAGCATCATCGGGCACGACCGGTGCTCTAGATGAACTAGGATCTGCAAGAACATAAGCTTTGGCCGGTCCGCTGCGACTCTAAACTACCGACTATCTACCTGACTGCACTGATGCACCCCTCTCTACAAAGCTAGACGTCTGAGCTCTCGACTGCTGATACATCTGTCGTCCCTGGCTATATGGAATAGCTGATGCCCCTGCTGTACTCCGCATACTCCCTCCTCTGGGGCAGTCCCTACGGATGTGCCCAGACTGGCCGCACTCAAAACATATCACTGGCCCCCTCCCTTGTGCCTAGGACTGCGATTGTCCCTGAATAGGCCCTACACTCCTGCAGTCAGTCGCACGATGTCCTGGCCGCTGGCATCTGTGACAAAGAAGCCCTCTCTGATCTGACCTTTCCGTTGAAGCTACGGGAGGCGTGAATGCAGAAGACTGTGGCGGATACGACCCCACTGAATGCGAACTCAGACCAGATGTCCGTCGATGCTTGTTCTCCCGGCGCCCCTGATCCTAAGTGCATCCCCCGCCTTGCTGACTCCTACTGTCCCTGTCTTTGCGCGTCTCATTCAGAGTGTCCTCCACTTTCATAGCAGTCTCCACTAACTCTGTAAAGACCTGCATCCTGAACGCTGCCACTCTATATCGGATAGCGGGCCTCAAACCCCTCTCGATCCGTTTCGCACGAAACTCATCAGTAGGTACGATCTCCTATGCAAACCTAGTTAGGCTAGTAAACTCAGCCTCATACTCAATCACTGTCATCGTTCCTTGCGTCAGAAATAGGAAGTCCTCTCTGTAGCGATCCCTAAGAGTCGCTGGAAAGTATTTCTCCAAAAAAACCTTCGTGAATGCCTTCCAAGTGCATGTCACTGTGGTTTTAGCGAACTCCCACCACATGTGATCACTCCCTGTCAGCTGGAAGACGACACATATAACCCTCAGATCATCTTCCTCAATCTGAAGCGAATCAAGGATCCTGGTAACCAGCTCCAGCCACTCAGTGGCAACCGTGGGATTGGGATCCCCAGAAAAGGTAGGAGGGTCCAGACGGTGAAACTCGTGCATCGCAACCGTCGCCCTCGGCTCAGGTATGGTCTCTCTCCTCTAGAGGGCTCAGCTAGTTGTCGGATGGAGCCGACCATCTCACGCAACAGATCTCCCTCAGCAACGGGTCCTTGGGGTGCATTAGCATCCCCAATATCTGGGACAGGAACATCCCATCGCCCAGAAGCACGGCCACGGTCTCGACCACGGTCTTGTCCTGCCCGCATGGACATAACTCTATACGAAAGCAACATAACCGGATAAGAATCCATATAACATGTTATTGCTAACGTAAAAGATAGATAAGCATGCTAACACATAGCCACGTAATATCATGTCATCACATATCACATACCAAGGAGAACCAACAAGAAGGACTCGTCCATCTGGATAACCTACTCAGATTCCTTGCTAGAAATCACGTCCGCGAAACGCGTCTCTAACATGGCTCCCAAGTATGTGAATCCAAACGCCCAAAGATAAGACTAATCAATTCTAAGGTCCAACCTCCATACCCACGTATATACCCCAAGCTATTATGCTATGTTAGAAAAACGCTGTAACATATGCAATCAAGCACGCATACATCATCACAAGGTGATGTATGCTTTTTCCCATGGCTCATAGGTATTCAAACCCAGAGCTCTAATATCAAGTTGTCACGCCCCAAACACTAGAGTCACGCTACGCACGTTTTCAGACTTACACCGAGGAGCAATGGAAGCCCAACTCAACAATACCCACTATCACGGTACATCTATGGAGAACATTTAAAAACTCACCGTAGCTCAACTACGAAAACCTATAAAATAATTTATGCAACACATGTATAAAAAGAGATCCAATCCATCAAAATAGAGATCTAAAACCATTTTTAACAAAATATTTAAAAGGTGAGACTCAACCCCGCGAATAGCTCCAAACCTCCAAAAAGACGTTTTTCACCCGATTTCACAAATCACCATTTTCAAACCTCTTTTTAAAAACTACGGATGTCATCACACCCGGATCGTGCATACAACCAAGAAAAGGCGTGAAAATCCACTTCTACCCAAAAACCAAGGTTTACGCATGAAAATAGCATTTGATGTATTTTTTACATAGTGAAAACACGTATAATTACATAAAATACCCTTATACAGCAGTAGGGTCTAGAATCCTACCTCAGAGAGTCAAGAACTCGACGTCTCAAAACTGAACGACGTTAGAATGAGAATCTAACCGGATAGATGCGAAACCCTCGGCCCCGATAGCAAGGATCCACAAAGAAGCCAACTCAAAACCAAGCCCTGGGCCCTCAAAGCTAGAGAGAAGGCGGAGAAAAGTGAAACTTAGGTCTGAAGTAATGTTTTTCCTGAAAAGCACAGCCACTGGAGCTTTTATAAAAAATCAAAAATTGCACAGTTCAGTCGATCGAACTAGTAGGTTCAGTCGACTGAACTCAATAAAACCAGTTCATTCGACCGAACTGGACCCTCCAGTCGACCGAACTAGCAGAGGCGTACTGAAATTTGCTACTGTTTTAAGGCTCAAAAATCAACCCTACCAACCTAAACAAGGTTCGAAAAAGCGTAAAATACATCTACACATGCGGTTCTACAACTTTAAAGCATAAAACATGCATCGATACTATTCATATACTGAAATAAATACTTCAGATATATATACAACTCAAAACACAAAGGGTCAGGGTCTTACAGAAGTTGCTGCAATTTTAGTTGGCAGAGAAGAAGCCAAAAATATTGGAGAAAGAGACATCGTTGTTGAATCAAATAGTGGCCAACTCCTCAATGTCCCAAATATTGCTGGGTATTACGATCCATTACAATACCATTTATTATTGCCTTTTGGGACCTACGGATGGGGTGCAAATGCCCAGAGTAACAATGGCACGAAAGTAACGTGTTGTGACTTCTATGCGCATATGCTACAGGTCACAACAATGAATTTATATCCATTCATTCTTTTACAATAATCTCGAGTTCATACGGCTAATATTATTCACTTATTTTCATTACAGATCCGTCCTAATAACCAATCACATATTCTTCAAGGAGGTCGACTCTTGCAATAGTACACTATTAGTAATTATGTTAAGATTTAGTCCAACAAATTTAGATGGATACGTACTCATCAAAATGATATTCAAGCTGATTTCTATAAAGGTCTCCTGGACTCAATTCATTGTGGAGAAGATTGTGGAGGTATAAATTTAATACATTATAATCAATTAGTATTTTTGTAAATAATTGTACACTATTTAACATATATCTCTACATAACTAAAATGTGCTCAGGTAATATTAGATGTAGGACTATATTGCCATCGCCATTTGTTGGAAGCCCTTGAGACATGTATCAAAGATATCAAGATGCGATGGCACTGGTACAAAAGTACGGTAAGCTTGATATTTTTCTAACAATAACATGCAATTCAAATTGGCCAAAAATTAAAAAAAAGCTATTACCTGGACAATCTCCACATGACTGCCCTGATCTTCTAACAAGAATATTTCATTCAAGATTTGAAGAGATGAAAACTGATATTTTGACTAAGCATGTACCTGGAAAAGTTATAGCATATGCATATGTTATTGAATTTCAAAAAAGGGGTCTACCACATGTGCACATGCTTCTAATGTTGGATGAAAATGATAAGCTAAACATGCCTGATGATTATGACGGCACTATCAAAGCTAAAATTCCAAACAAGTAATTGGAGCCTGAATTATATAGTGCAGTGTTGAAACACAAGATACATGGTCCATGTGGAATATACAATGAAAGATCGCTGTGTATAAATAAGGGAAATTGCAAAAGGTTTTACCCAATGCCTTTCTCTCAAATCACGAAGCTAGGAATTGATTCATATTCTGTATATATAGACGGAAAGAAGGACCACCAGTACCATTAGAAAGTAATGAGCAAATCAAGGTCGATAATAGTTGGGTCGTTCCGTATAATCAATGGCTGCTCTTGAAAATGATTGCCATAGCAATGTTGAAATATGCAGCAACATCAAAAGCATTAAGTACTCGTACAAATATGTCTATAAGGGCCTTGATCGTGTCGCAATGGAAATTCGTCGTGGTCTTAACAATGATGAATTGCAACAATTTGTAGATGGGAGTTGGATATGCGCCCCTGAAGCATTGTGGAAAATTTTTAAATTTTTGATGACTCGATTGATCGCTTTCGTGGAACATCTTCAAATACAATTGCCAAATAAACAAGAAGTTAGATTTTATACGTTCCAAAACATTAGTAATATTTTATCTGATGACTACTACACAAGAGCTATGCTAACCCAATTCTTTCAGTTAAATATTGATGATGTTGCAGTAAATTGTTATTTGTATTGTGAAATCCCTCAGCATTACAAATGCTGCAAAGGTCAGAAAATTTAGCAGTGAAGGGAGAGTCATCAAAGGGTCATTGGTAGAACATATACTATTTCGTCATCTGAAGAGGAGAGATTTTACTTGAGAATTTTTCTCAATCATATTAAAGGGCCCAAGTTATTTGATCATTTATTGACAGTTAATGACATCTCTTACCCTACATTCAAACAAGCAGTTGAACATCATGGTTTGTTGGAGCATGATGATAGCATCCGACATTGTTTATTAGAAGCTTCAACAACTCATATGCCCGTGACTCTAAGGAGATTATTCGTGACAATCTTATTATATTGTGAACCAACAGGGGTGCAAAATTTGTGGGAGGAAATTTTTTCATACATGGGTGAAGACTATGCATCCTCAAGTACTACAAATGATATGTGTATCATTGATAGAGTCCTTCGAGGTATAAATCATCTCTTGCAGCAGCATAACAAGAATATTTCTGATTATGATCTGCTTATAATTTCAGATAGTCTTGATGATAGTTCTACTACTTCTAAACTTATACAAGACGAGCTTTCCATTGTCACTCTAGATGAGGATCTAAACTCTATTGCAACGTTGAATACTGACCAGCGTTTTGCATTTAGTATAATAATGGCAGCTATAGAACGTAATAACAATGCATTATTCTCTGTGGATGGTCCTAGAGGAATAGTTAAAACATACTTCTATCGGGCTATCTTAGCATCAATAAGAAGTTTGGGCCATATTGCTATTGCAACAGCAACATCTGGAATAGCAGTTACACTCATGCCTAGAGGAAGGACTTCACATTCTAGATTTAAGATACCACTAATTCTAGAGGCTTCTTCTGTGTGTTCAATTAGTAAGCAATCAGATTTGGTTGAACTAATAAAGCGCGCGACAATTCTTATTTGGGATAAAGCTACGATGATTGATTGTTATGCTTTTGAAGCTTTAAATCGTACTTTTATAGACATCATGGGTGTTGATGCTCCATTCGACGGAAAGATTATGATTTTTGGTGGTAATTTTAGCCAAGTACTTCCTATTGTCCCTAAAGGAACAAAAGCAAAAACAATTGCAGTATCCATTATAAAATTGCCTTTATGGAAGTCATTCATCTCAGGGATATTTTGTGAGACCCGGATCCTTTTTTTTTGTTTTATATATTGACGTGTTCATTTGTGCTTCTTTGTTGTAGAACAACTTATGTATTATGTGTTTTACTGTTTAAAAATGCATGATGTTGGTTGTACGCATGTTGGGTCGTGTTTTATCGTTTTAATTCGAGCCTGTACATGTTTTGGTGTAGTTTTTCAGTTGGCTGGGTGGGTCAGTAGACTGAGGTGGGTGAGTTAGTTGACTGACCTGGTCACTGAAAAGTTTTTGGGTTTGGCCGTAGCTTTTTAGTCTACTAAAAGGAGGTTTTCAGTCGACTGATGTACCTCTAGAGACTTTTCAGTCGACTGACTTGTGTGGTCTAGTCGACTGACCTTCTGTGTTTTGGCATGGCCTATAAATATCCACCTTTTGGCAGATATTTTCATATCTTGGTTGCTTCCAAGCTAAGTTTTCTTTTCTCTCCACCTTCTCTCTAGACTTTTCGGCGACACTGGCTTAGTTTTCGACGATCTGTTAGTGAATCCTTGTTATCCACGCTGTGCGCTCTGCTTTCATCCGGATAAAATCTTGTTTCGATAATGTTTAGTTTTACACGTGGATCGAGGTGTTGAGTTTTTGACTTATCGAGGTAGGATCCTAGACTATATTACCTTTAAAGGGTGCTACATGCGGTTGTATACTTTTTCACTGGTTAAAAATGCTTTAAATGCTATGTTTGATGTATAAACCATGTTTTGTTCGGGTAAAAAACATGTTTTATATTTTTCTTGGTTTATTACATGTGGTGAAAGGAACCTTTGGGGTTGGACTTGCAGTGTGGTGTGAGTTTGGTGAGAGGAACCGTTTGCGTTGGGCTCACGCGGGTATGTTTTGATGTGATAATAAAAAAGGATCGAGCAGAGATCTTCGAATCTAGTAAGTTTGGGCACGAGTTGCTCCACGTTTAAAGACCAGAATACTACGCAGAATTGGGTGTCTCTGCCTGCCGGCTAGTGAATTGGGAAAGAAAGCAGGTCGTGTCGGAAGTATAGGGCGTCTAGTTACTTCACGGACCTCGTGTGGCTGGGTGGTAATAACGTGATGGGGTTTATATGCCCAGCCGGTAGCAGTGACTTCTTTTAAACCACGAGTTGGTAGAATCACATAGATGTGATGGTGGCGTGTGTGTGTGGGGGGGTGCATGTGTGTATACGCTTTGGTTAACTTGGGTTTTTTGAAAGAAAACCATTTTGAGGCTTGTGTTAGCCTGCTAGAAAACTAGTGGTTTTCAAGATGGAAATGCTTTGAGGCTCATGTGATTGAGTTAGCTTTATGTTATATGAATGCATATCCTGCTTTACGACTTTATAGTATATTTTTATTGGATTTTGGCTTACGATGTGGGACTCTTTAAACCTTTTTCAGGTAATGATGTGGATGATCTCGAGGAGTAGATCTAGTGGTGCCCGTAGTGGCAAGTTGCGGAAGACTTCATTTAGTTTTCCTTTTGTATGCCTATTTTTGAAGGCATGTTTTATACTCTTTAGGGCGATATATTGTATGCATGTTGGAATTGAATGTCTTATGCTTATGAGAGATGAATTTTGGGTATTTATTTTCAATTTCAAAGCTTGTATTTGATTGTTAAAAAATCTATTTTGTTATAAAATTGGTGTATGGTGGATTTTTCACGTGATCCTGGATTTTGGGGAGTGAAAAATTGGTATCAGAGTTCTAAATTCGAATACCTAAGAGCCATGGAAAGAGGGTGCTTTACCGGTGAGGATGACGATTGCGTGTGCTTGCTTGCATGTGTTTACACATTTTTATGACATGCTGATAGCTTGCTGAGCAAGATAATTGGTGTATACGTGAGTATGGAGGTTGGATCTCAGGGTGGATTAGTCTTGCCTTAGGGCGCTTGAATTAACAAATTCAGAAGCCAAGTTAAAAAGGCATTTGGCTGACGTGTCTTCTAGCAAGGAATCTGAATAGGTTATCTAAATTGACGTGTTCGTCTTATTGGTTCTCCTCGGTATGTGAGATATGTTTGGTGGCAACGTGTTTAGCATGATTATGTGTTCATGTTTTATGCTAGTAATAACATGTTTCATGAGAGTTTATTTTGTTATGTTGCTCTCATATAAAATTATGTCCAAGAAGGGAGGATGGGGATGGGGATGGGGTCGTGGCCGAGGTCGTACATATGTTCAAGTTCCAGAAGAAGGGGACATTCATGCTCCACAGGAACAAGTGGGCGGTGCTGACGTTGTACAGGAAATGTTGACTACCATGAGAGAGATGGTTGAAGCGGTGAGGGCGAGAGTGAGGGCTCATGAGCCAAGGGCCTCTGTGGCAATGAGGATATTTCGACGGTTGGATTCGCCAACCTTTTTTGGGGAGCCAGACCCCAAAGTTGTTCCTAAGTGGTTGGATGTAACCACGATAATCTTCGATACCTTGGAGATTGAGGAGGATGTCTTACGCGTGAAGTTGGCAGCGTTCCAGCTTCGAAAGGATGCAGGGGAGTAGTGGAAGTTTGCTAAAACCACAGTGTATGGCACATGGGCCGCTTTTACTTGGGCCTTTTTGGAGAAATACTTCCCGAGTTTGTCTAGGGACACCTATCGAGAGGATTTTCTCTCCCTTGTTCAGGAAAACCTCACTGTGGTCCATTATGAGGCCAAGTTTGCAAATCTGTCGCGGTTTGCATCTAAGATGGTGTCAACGAAGGAGTTGCGCACAAAAAGGTTTGAAAGGGGTCTTCGACCTACCATCAAGGCTAGAATTGCAGCGCTAGGTTTGTGTGTTTACATCGAAATGGTGGAAGCCGCTATCGGAGTGGAGAACTCACTGGTAGAGAGCTGCAGAGTTAGGGAGAGTAGGAGTCAGCAGGGCGATGGAGATGCACAGTTCCAGGGGCTTGGAAAAAAGCGCCAGAGGTCGTCTAGACAGAGTTCCCATTCTGTGGGATCGTTTCAGTTGCAGTTTTCTACACCCGCACCTTCAGTGGCCTCTATAGGAGGACCGGGACAGAGAGAGTTCATTTGTTATCGCTGCAAATAGCTTGGGCATCGTTCGTTTAAGTGCCTGTTGAGGGGCCAGGTTCAGAGTTTAGCGCCTGTTCCACCGCAGTTGCAATCACAGGGGAGAGAGCCACCAATATGTTATGGGTGCGGTAAGTCGGGGCACATTCGCGAGTACTGTCCCCGAGGAGGGAGTGTTTAAAGTGTGACAAGAGCACCAGTTGTTCCACCTGCATAGGGACGGCAGACTTATCAGCAGCCTAGGGCACAGACGTCTAGGTTTGCAGAAGGAGGAGCCTCAGCACAGTCTGTGAGACCGTCGACAGTTCAGGGTCATAGTGAACAGGCTAGAGCGCAGCAGGGCAGAGCATATGTTCTTGCTGATCCCAGTGCTTCCAATGCACCGATCGTGCCCGATGCTTCAGCTACACCATCCATCATTAGAGGTACTCTCCTAGTCTATAAATCATGGGCTAGTGTCTTCATCGACACAGGAGCATCACACTCCTTTATTTCCTCTACTTGTGCATATGTAGAGTAAATAGGGTCGTTGTTTAGAGTTTGACTTTATCATTCTAGACATGACCATGTTTGATGTCATCTCAGGGATGGACTAGATGACCACCTATCGTGCCTGTATAGATTGCGAACGACGGAGGGTATCGATTTATACTCCGACGGGTGATTGCTTTAGTTTTGTAGGCGGTCGGGATAAGGGTTTGGTGTCTATGCCCGGTGTTAGTCGCAACCAGGGAAACTTGAGTTTCTCTATTCAGCTTTCAGATTAGATGAGATGGTCGTGGTTTGTGGGGAGTTTCCTCCAGTGGTATGCGATTACCCAGATGTCTTTCGCGAATATCTATTTGAGTTGCCACCAAGTCGTGGTGTGGAATTCTCTATTGATTTAGTCCTGGGAGCTGCTCTCATTTTTTTGCCATTCTACCACTTTGCACTGGCTGTGAGTTGCAAGAACTCAAGGTGCAGCTTCAAGAGTTGCTCAACAAGGGGTTTGTACGTTCGAGTACTTTGCCGTGGGGAGCTCCTACTCTTTTTGCAAAAAGAAGGATGGGTTCTTGAGGTTGTGCATAGACTACAGAAAGTTAAATCAGGTAACGTTGAAGAATAAGTATCCTATGCTGAGGATTGATGACTTATTTGATCAGTCAAAGGGGTCGAGATGCTTCCCGAAGATTGACTTGAGGTCACGGTACCATCAGTTGAGGATTAGGGACGAAGACATAGCGAAGACCGCCTTCCAGACTCGTTATGGTCACTATGAGTTTCTGGTTATGCCGTTCGGCATGACGAACGCTCCTGCAACGTTTATGGGTTTGATGAACCGTATTTTTCACCCGTATTTGGATAGATTTGTGGTGGTTTTTGTGGATGATATTCTTATCTATTCACCCACGAGGGAGGTGCATGAGGATCATCTACGTTTCGTCCTACAGCTTCTGAGAGAGCATCGCTTGTATGTGAAGTTCGAGAAGAGCGAGTTTTGGATGTCAGAGGTGACATTTCTTGGACACGTGGTGTCGATAGAAGGGGTATCAGTGGATTCCTCGAAGACTGATGCTGTGATGGATTGGGAGCGACCGAGGAATGTCTTTGAGATCTGTAGTTTTCTGGGTCTAGTAGGCTACTATCGGTGGGTCGTGAAGGATTTTTCTAGACTTGCAGCACCGATGACGCGTCTTACGTGGAAGGGAGTCATTTTTGTGTGGAGCAAGTCTTGTGAGTCATCTTTCCAGGAGTTGAAGAGGAGATTGACCAGTGCACCGGTGTTAATTATTGCTGAGCAATGTTTGGGTTACACAGTGTACTGTGACGCGTCACATGATGGTCTGGGTTGCGTCTTGATGTAGGGAGGTAAGGTTGTAGCGTATGGATCTCGATAGTTAAAGATACATGAGAAGAATTATTCAACACATGATCTAGAGTTGGCAGCCGTGGTTTTTGCTTTGAAGATATGGCGTCACTATCTTTATGGTGAACATTTCGAGGTTTTCTGTGATCACAAGAGTTTAAAATACTTATTTTCATAGAAAGACCTCAACTTGTGCCAATGAAGGTGGATGGAGTTGTTGGAAGATGATAACTTTGACTTGCAGTACCACCCGGGGAAGGCCAATGTTGTGGCTGACGCACTTAGTAGGAGATCTCACAGTTCGTTAGTTTCTGTGGCTATACGAGAATGGGATATGCTCAGAGAGGTTGGTGAGTTTGATCTATGCCATGGGGAGACAAGGAGAGGTGTGACCTTATTTTTAGTAGCTTCATGACCTCCTTTGGTTGCATGTGTACTAGAGGCACAATAGATAGATTAGGAAGCTCAGATGATACGGGATCGTGTTGCTAGTGGAGAGGATACAACGGGATGGGTTGTGAGTTTAGACCAGAGTTTGAGATTAGCTGGGAGATAAATTGTACCAGAATCATGTCGTACTGATATACTACATGACTGTCATCATTCATGTCTTACTATGCATTCAGATTGTCATCATTCACGATCTGCGTCGCCAGTTTTGGTGGATGGGGATGAAGAGGGATGTGATCCGGTTCGTATCTCGGTGCCTTACTTGTTAGCAGGTAAAGGCGGAACACCAGAGACCTATAGGATTGTTACAACTGTTGTTGATATCTGAGTGGAAGTGGGAGAATATCATAATGAATTTTGTATCAGGACTTCCTCGATCGCCGAAGGGACACGATGCCGTTTGGGTTGTGGTTGATAGATTGACGAAGTCGGCAGACTTTCTTTCTATACGTGTGAAAGATTCAGTGGACAGATTTGGTAGGTTGTATGTCCATAAGATAGTCCAACTATACGGAATACCTGTGACTATTATTTCTAATTGAGACCCGTGCTTTACATCGTACTTTTGGCAGAGTCTTCAGGTGGCTTTGGGGACGAGCTTAACATTCAGCACAGCTTTTCACCCATAAACAGACAGTCAGTCTGAGAGGACCATACAGATTTTAGAGGACATGTTGAGGGCATGTGTACTTGACTTTTGGGATTCTTGGAAAGATCATCTACCATTGGCAGAGTTTGCATATAACAACAGTTATCAGTTCAGTATCGGTATGGCACCGTATGAGGCTTTCAGTCGGCTGGGAAAGGATGTTCGGTCGATTGGACTTGACTTCAGTCGACTAAACTGTTTTAGATTTGAAATACTTTTTTGGAAGTTCACTCAGTCGACTGGATAGAAGGCATCAGTCGACTGGATACGTAAAAATCCTGATTTTTATTTTTCCAAATAAGGTTTTGATATTTTTATGCTTTGGAAAAATATTTTTAAGATTTCTAGGAATCCTATAAGGTTCAAAACAAATATTCAATGAGTTTAGTGAATGTACATAGATTCTAAAAATGAAATTTACAACTTGTTCTTCAATCCTTCACTTTTTCATTTCTTGTATTGTTCCAAATGCTTGTCGCCAAAGAATTTGAAATATGCGCCATGGCTTCCATTTTGCATATTTGATTGTGCTAATCATTTTTTTTCTGTAAACATACTCAATTTGTACAATTGGATACATTGGTTTGTTATCATCAAACCGGTTATTGAAGCCTTGTTAGGCCAATAGCTCTGTCCTGATCCTTGGCAGCACGAAGTAAAGACCGCTTAGCCTTGGTCGCAGGTATGTCCATAGCCCCCATAGAAGTGGAAGGCTAAGGTGCGGTGATCCCACTAGTAGGAACACCTCAGCTAACACCTCCAATAGTGCTAAGGAAGAGCTATCAAAGGCAGAAGGACCTCGCCGTGCCCCAAAGAAGTCATCACTATGACCGTCACCCGCCATGTGAAAAAAAAATGAAGGAGATGCTAAGAAAGAGCTAACAAGCCAAAAACCTTGAGAAGTCGACAGAGAGCCTGAGAGAGAAGACAGGATAGAGAGAGAGAGTGGCGAGTGCGAATGAAGGCTACATGCGCGTCTGGGGGGCCTTTATGGCGCCTGCACCTTGCGACCGCAACATTTGATGTTAGCGGTCGTATGGTTTTTGAACCGTTTCCTTGCGACCGCAAGGTTTTTGTGAACGATGCTTGCAACTGCAACCTATCCCAACGGTCACATCGTGACCAAGATCCTCGAACTCTGCAATCGCGGACTTTGGATGTTGCGGGCACGTGTTTTTTTGTAATGATTTCTTTTTAGGGTTTGTGTTTGTTCTTGGAGGCTTGTTTGGGTGCTTCTTTTGGGATTTAAATTTAATTTAAAAGTCTTTACTTGACTTCTTAATTATTTTTATCCCGTGTTCTCATTCCAAATTTCTAGGACTTGTTTTGACCTATTAATTTGAGGCTTTCTCTTGATAAATTTAATTTTAAAGTTTTTACTTGACTTTTTAATTATTTTTATCTCGTGTTCTCGTTCCAAATTATTAGGTTTTATCTCGATCTATTAATTTGAGATTTTCTCCCAATAAATTTAATTTTAAAGTCTTTATTCAACTTTTTAATTATTTTTATCACGTGTTCTCGTTTCAAATTTTTAGGTTTTATTTCGACCTATTAATTTTAAGATTTTTTCTTAACTTTTTAATTATTTTTATCCCGTGTTCTCATTCCAGAATTTTAGGTCTTGTCTTGACCTATTAATTTGTGGTTCTCTTCCAATAAGAATAATTTTAAAGTATTGACTCGACTTTGTAATTATTTTCATCTCGTGTCCGTCTTAAATTTTTTGGTCTTGACTCAACCTATTAATTTGTGGTACTTTCCTGGTTAAGATAATTTCTAGGATCTTGACTCAATCATTGTGATTATTTTTCGAGTCAAGTTCTTAGATCTTGACTCGATCTTTGAATTATTGTTTTGTTGTGCTCCTTTAGATCTTGACTTGATCTTTAAATTATTGTTCTACATCATGTTTTACATCTTGCATCTTTTGCATTTGTCCCAGAACTACATTTGGTTTGATCCCTAGCAAAAGGGTACGTAGGCAGCTTGATAGAAATTCGGGCACGACCACCATCATCTGTATGCTTGTGTGTTTTGCAGCCTAAGATTGGCAGCTCGGTCAAACGAATGTTGTCTCTAGGTCTTTGACATAACTCGTATCACGCATTGCTGTGCAAGTTGTGTCAAAGAAGGACAACTGTAGACACCCCAATTTGACCCCGCCACGTCTTAAGCTTATCTAGTTGAATCCGATGATGAAAATTAAGTGGGAACGATAACTTTGCACGATCATCGGGAAGCAATTCGAGCCTAGTATTTTGTGAAACCAACCCACAAGATTACATCTTTCAAACTTTGAGGCTGCAACCTTTTGAACCTTCCGACCTCATTGTTCACTGGCCCAAGTAATTCAACCACAACTTTTTGAACCTCGCGACCGTTTGTTTGAATGTTACGACCGTAATAAAAATCTCTTGAAAATCCTAATATTTGTCACGGTCGCAACCTCACACCTCATGGTCGCAACCTTTAAAGGTGGCGACCACTACCTTGATAAGCTAAGTCTGAGCATCGAACGTGGCAGCATCTCATTGGTTTACATACTCTATATAAACATACCATTGGTACGATTTGAAATGACATTTTTTGACATCGATATACTGCAGCTTTTGAGTACTATATTGAAAGTACGCCAGTACTTTGCTGCAGTCTCGACTAATATCCCGATCCACACTCTCGCTCGACTTTGATACCAGAATCAGATTACTGTTCGGAGACCAGAGAACTGATTACCACACTCCACAGCGTGAGGACTCATCTGGATTGTTGCATCCCATGTATTCTAATGGATCTCCGACACCTCTCTCTTCACATTCTTTTCTCCAGTGAAGAGGTCAGGTTAGAATTTCAAATATTAATTCGTGAATTGCATGCTATTTCACTAATGCTGCCATTGTTAGGTTTAATAATCACATGTTTAATTGAGAATTTTTTATTACTAGAACCGCGAGCATGATTGTTCTTTAATTTTGGTATTACTAGGTTTAATTGCTTTGATTTTTAATTTTTGGTTATTGAATCAAGAGTATGTTTAGTTTTTCATAATTTAGTTAACTTTCACAGTAGTTTAATTAAAATAGTCTTAATTATGCTTTGCTTATACTGTACACCAGCACCCCAGTACACTGTTTAGTAAAAAAGTGCTAACATTCCTTGCGGTCGCAACGTCCAGTTGTTGCGGTCGTGACAAATATGCACTTACATGTTTGTGGGTATGATTATGATCTTCACGGCAGTGACCTTTTGGCTTTCGATGCTTGCGATCGTAACATCTATATGTTACGGTCGCGATCTCTGTTTATTTTTAGTATGTTTAAGCCTGTTTCTGCTTGTATAGTATTCTGATTGATTACCAGTATGCAATTTGAAGAATAAATCGGCATGTTTAAGGTTTAAAACTTCTTAGGTTTATTTCTCCTTTGTTTAAATTCATGCTATGTTTAGTTTAATTTTGACATGATTAGGATTTATTACTTTTACAAAAATAATTTAATGCTTTGTATATCACATGCGGTTTGCTTCTTGTATACTTTAACTAGAATTTACATGTCTTAGGATCTAGAATTTTTTTATTCTTTATTTGGCATTCAATATACTTATGCTATGTATTTTTATTATTTAATTTTGTATGTTCTCTTTTTGTCTCTATTTTTTATATTTGCAACCATTTGAGAAACAAAATTAAAAATCAATAATGATCAGTAGAGGCCAACCTTACGGTTGGACGAACGGGGTTCCTAACACCTTCTTTGATACGTACCTTAGCCCCCGGATCCTTATTTTATCTGGTTAACATTTTCAAAGACCAGTAGCCCATTTTTGTTTTTCTTGATTCTTTTTAAAAACCAAGTGGCAACTCTATTTTTCAATTAAAAAGGGTTTTCAAGACATTTTGATTTTCAATGTGTTAAAAGATTTTTAAATTAACTCTTGAATTTTATATTTTTGTTTTGAATAAAACCCTAAATCCCGGCACCACATGTCATAACCTTTAGAGGTTGCAGTCGCAAGAAAAAATGGGACCATGTGTGCGGGCGCAATGATCAATGTGGCAGCCGTGAGGATGTAAGTGCTAGAATGTTGCGCCTGCAACATTGATTGTTGCGACCGTAAGAAATTTAGGCACTGTTTGATGAATTCTAAGAAATAGTGTGTTGGAGTGTGAATGTGTGATGCATTTACGATATAAAACATAATTACAAAAATATACTATGACTATTTTAACGAAAGTACAATGAAATACTAACAATAATCCTAGAATCAAGCATTTAATAATAAAACATGCAAACGAGGTAATTGAGATGACAAAATTCAATGGTAACAAACTATAAAAATGAACCACGAACTATGAATGAGAAGAGTGACATATGAATGACACGATAGAAATAACAAAATCAAATCAAAATATGAAAATATGCAATTAAAACATACTAATAACAAGTTGAATAAAAATAGAAATCATACAAATAAAAATGTTGAAATTAGAAATTTAACCCGACCTTTTCATGGGGACAGAAGATGTGGAGAAGAAAGCGTCGGGGATCGTGCAAATATACCTAGAACGTGGTATCTGGGTGTATCCTCAAGTCGAGGGGATGTAATGGTCATTCTTCCGATCGCCAAGAAAAAGGTCCAACTCGAGTACTCCGAGCGAGAGGGTAATGAATGTGTGTAAGAAATCAGGGTTTGGATCAGAGGTTCGACAGAGTATCCAAGTTCAAAATTAATCCCCCTAAAATCATACCGAAGGTACGTATTTATAGAAAATGCCACCCAATGAGATGGTGACATGTCCCAAGCTCAGAAGATTCCTAAAAAGGTTGCGATCGTATGTTTTGAAGGTTGCGACCATGAGGTTGAAGATTGCGGTCGCGAGGTTCAAAGGTTACATGTGTAATAACTTAGGCCAGTGAACAATCAGGTCGCAAGGTTTGAAGGTCGCGACCTCAAGGTTTGAAAGATGTGATCTTGTGGTTCGATTTCACAGAGTACTGGTCTTGAATCATGTCCCAATGATCGTTTAGAGACTTTGCACCTAAGATTCGGCGGGATCAAATTAAGGTGTCTATAGTTACCTTTTTTTTAGTATAATTTGCGTAGCAATGCGTGATGTGAGTTATGTCAAAGACCCAGAGATAACATCTATTTGACCGAGTCACCAATCTTAGGCTCCAAAAACACAAGCATTCATATGATGGTGGTCGTACTTGAACTTCCATTGAGCTGCCTACGTATCACTTTGCCAGGGATCAGATCAAAACGTAGTTTCGAGATAAATGCAAAAGTTGCAAGATAAAAAACATGATGCATATGCTAAACATGATCAATAGATACCCTAAAGATCGAGTCAAGATTGAAAGGGAGCACAAATGAATAACAACTAAAAGATTGAGTCAAGATCTAAGAACTCAGCTAGAGATAAAATAATTATAATGATCGAGTCAAGATTCTAAAAATTATCTTAACCCAAAAAGCAAAACAAGGTAGTAGGTCGAGTCAAGACCTAAAAGTTTGAACGAGAAACAGGATAGAAGATAATTGAAAAGTCGAGTTAAAACATTAAAATTATCTTCGTCAGGAGAAAACTACGAATTAGTAGGCCGAGTAAAAATCTAAAAATTTAGAACAAAAACGGGATAAAATAATTAAAAAATCGAGTCAAGACTTTTAAATTATTCTTATCGGGAGATAACCACAAATTAATGGGTCGAGTCAAGACCTAAAAATTTGAGACAAAAATAGAATAAAAACAATTAAAAAGTCAAGTCAAGATTTTAAAATTATTCTCATCGGGAGAAAATTACAAATTAATAGTTAGAGTCAAGACCTAAAAATTCGAGATGAAAACGAGATAAAAATAATTAAAAAGTCAAATCAAAACTTTAAAATTATTTTCATCGGGAGAAAACTACAAATTAATAGGTCGAGTCAAGAGCAAAAAATTCTAAACGAAAACAAGAGAAAAATAATTAAAAAGTCGAGTCACGATTTTAAAATTATTTCCATTAGAAGAAAATCACAAATTAATAGGTTGAGTCAAGACCTAAAACTTTGAGAGGAAAACGGGATAAAAATAATTAAAAAATTGAGTCAAAAATTTAAAATTATTCTAATCAGAAGAAAATTACAAATTAATAGGTTGAGTCATTATATAAAAATTTGGGACGAAAAATGGATAAAAATAATTAAAAAGTCGAGTTATGACTTTTAAAATTATTTTTATTGGGAGAAAATCACAAATTAATAGCTCAAGTCAAGATCTAAAAATTTGGAATAAAAATGTGATAAAAATAATTAAAAAGTGAAGTTAAGATTTTAAAATTATTCTCATCGGGAGAAAATTACAAATTAATAGGTCAAGTTAAGACCCAAAAATTTGAACGAAAACGAGAAAACAAAGTCGAGTCAAGACTTTAAAACTATTTTTAAATTTCAAAAATAGGCAAACAAACACGTTACAGAGGCATTAAAAACACATAAAAAGCAATCATGACATAGGTGCCTAGGGAGTAGGGCTTAAGGTGCCTGGGGAGTAGGGCTTGAAAAACCTATTACGCCTTCTGGACTTAGGGTGCCAAAAAAATATGGCTTGAAACATAGGATGCTTAGCGCACTAGAACTTGAGAAACCTAAGACGCCTTATGGGCTTAGGGTGCCAGAGAAGCAATGCTGGAGAAACCTAAGACGCCTTCTAGACTTAGAGTGCCTAAATCACTAGGGCTTGGAAAACCTAAGATGCCTTCTTGACTTGGGACCTATGTGTCTTATGGACTAGGATTTGGAAAAAATCTAATACAACTTCTAGACTTAGGACCTAGACGTCTTATGGACTAGGGTTTGGAGAAAATCTAAGACACCTTCTAGACTTAGAATACCTAGATAATGCTTTTCATATGACTAGTATTTGGTTTGCATGGCATACCTGGGCTTAGAAAACCTAGGGATCATCTCACGAACCTAAGACCTAGACATCGCTTTGCGTATATGTCTAGGGTTTGGTTTGCCTGGTGCACCAGGGTTTAGAAAACCTAGGGATCGTCTCACGAACCTAAGACTTAGACATCACTTTGCATATCACTAGGGTATGGTTTGCCTGGTGCACCAGGGCTTAGAAAACCCAAGGATCATCTCACGAACCAAGGACCTAGACAACGCTTCGCATATGATAAGGAATTTAACAAAGAGGGTGCCTAGTGCACTGGGGCATCGATCAATGAGTCATTGCTGAGGGTTGCTACACAGCTTTTGGGATCCACAGGCTCATATTTTTTTCTTTGGCCTTAAAGCGTTATGCCCCATTGTAGAGGAGTTCACCGCCATTCTTGTTCTTGTTCCACGAGAGTTCGTGGCATTACCTTCCATGTTCGTCTCTGCGAAGATGTAAATCATGCGTCATTGTGGTTTGATTGGCTAAGAGGTTTCTTTCTGTTGGGAGACAATTCAACGCCAAAAATATTTACATGCTC
>JAOTRH010000002.1:6385151-6412157 GCA_034768845.1 Heliamphora exappendiculata
CTTGATATCCATTGTCGTCTTGGGCACCCTAGTTTGTCTAGTCTTAAAATTCTTTACCCTAATTTAAGGTCTGTGTCAGCTATTGAATTGGAGTCGTGTCGTTTTGCGAAGTACCTGCGTGTGCCTTTCAAGTTTCGAGTAAAAAAAAAAGTTTCTGCTCCCTTTCAGTTAGTACATTCTGATGTCTGGAGACCTAGTTCGGTCACCTTTTTATTTGGTTTTCGCTATTTTGTGAGTTTTGTAAATGATCACTCTCGTGCCACATTTCTATATTGAATGAAAAATAAATATGAGATTTTATATGTGTTTACTCAATTTTGTAAGACTGTGCAAACCCAATTTGGTACCTGTGTTAGGATCTTGCGTAGTGATAATGGGGAGAGTATATGTCTACTGCCATGAGAGAATATTTGGTGAGCCAGGGCATTTCCCATTAGACGTCATGTCCTGATACTCCCAAACAGAATGGGGTGGCTGAGTGAAAAAATAGACATGTTTTGGAAATAGCCCGTGCTTTTTTATGTCATATGCATGTTCCTCATTATTTTTGGAGTGAGGCTGTTCTTATGGTTTGTTATCTTATTAATCGCATGCCGTCTATTGTGTTGGGTGGTGTTTCTTCGATGTCTGTATTAGCTCCTATGTTACCTGTGTATTCCCTGCCTGTTAAAATCTTTGGTTGTGTTTGCTATGCACGTGACACCAGGCCATATGTCACTAAACTTGATGCTCATGCCCTCAAATGTATGTTTTTTGACTACCCTCAACATCAGAAGGGGTATCGGTGTTACTGTCATGCGCTTCGTCAGTTTGCTGTGTCTTGAGATGTTAACTTTCTTGAGTCGACCCCCTTTTATTCTCCTTCTCCTCCTGTTCCATCTCTGGGTAGTGAGTCACCTCCCTTCTCTCAGTCTGCCGATTTTTTGGTCTGCCGGATTACTATTGATCTCCTACCATATCACTGAGCTGCTTTCGGCGTCACCTCTTGCCACCTCGCCCTCACGTGATTCGCCTTTTACTAAGCTAGTTCTCTCGTCGGCTGATCCGTTGGTAAGTGAGCCCCGTATTGCTGCTCGTCGACCTTATCGTCTTTGTCGGGATCACCCCTGGTATGTTGACTCCTATAAGGGCTTGTCAGCTTCTTTACGTGCCTTTATTTCTACAGTTGATACTACTGTTGTTCTTGGGAGTGTTTCAGAGGCTCTCTCCCATTCTCGGTGGCGTTTTGCTATGTTGGAGGAAATGTTTGCTCTAGATAATAATGGCACTTGGGATCTTGTTTCTCTTTCTGCCGGGAAGCACGCTGTTGGCTGCAAATTGGTCTACACTGTGAAGGTGAATCTTGATGGCTTTTTGGTTCGCTTGAAAGCACGCCTTGTTGCAAAGGGTTATGCCCAAACTTATGGCGTCGACTATTTTGAGACTTTCTCTTCGGTCTCTAAGATGACTTCCATTCGTCTCTTCCTTTCTCTTACTGCCACTCGGAATTGGTCACTTTGTCAGTTGGATGTCAAGAATGCCTTTCTCTGTGGCGATCTTCAGGAAGAGGTCTATATGGAGCAACCTCATGGTTTTGTTGCTCAGGGGGGGTCTGACCTTGTGTGTCGCCTTCGTTGTTCTTTATATGATTTAAAACAATCTCCCCAGGCCTGGTTTGGGCGGTTCAACATGGTGGTGCAACAGTTTGGTATGTGGCAGTCAGGCAAAGATGACCGTGTTGGAATTAGCAGCCTGAAGGCGTTTCTGCAGACACAATTTCAGACGAAAAATCTTGAGCCCTTGCAGTGTTTTCTGGGGCTCAAGGTGGCCAGAGGTAAGCATTGGATTGCTATTTCTTAAAGAAAATATGTGATTGACATTTTGCGCGATGCCGACCTGCTTAATGGAAAAAATGTGGAGTCTCCGATGGATCAAAGTGTGAAGTTTCTTCCTGGTGATGGTGATGGTGATGGTGATGGTGATGTGTTTCCTCACCCTGACCGGTATCGCAGAATGGTGAAAAACTTAATTATTTGACCACAATGACTAGACCTAATATTGCCTATCCGGTTAGCATTGTGAGTCAGTTCATATCTAATCCTCCTGTTCCCCATTGGTATGCTGTGGTTCGTATCCTTTGGCACCTCCATTCCAACCTGGGAAAGGGTTTACAATTATGTGATCAGGGTCATTTTCATACCAAGGGCTATTCTGATGCAGATTGGGCAGGATTCCCAATTGATCGGAGATTCACATGAGGGTTCTCTGTATTTGTTGGTGGGAATCTAGTATCGTGGAAAAGCAAAAAGCAAGATATGGTCTCAAGGTCCAGTGCTGAGGCAGAATACAGGTCTATGACGTTGGCAATGTTCGAAATCATGTAGGTTCGACAGCTTCTCACTGAATTAGACAAACTGCCTATGGGTCCTACCAAGTTGTGGTGTGACAATAAGTCTGCTGTCTACATCGCTACTAATCTAGTATTTCATGAGCGGACTAAGCACGTCGAGATCGATTGCCATTTCATCCGCCATGAGTATAAGAACGGCATTGCCGATTTTGGCTTTGTTCGATCTGGAGAACAACTTGTTGACTTGTTCACTAAGGCTTTTTCCGGGTCCTGTGTTCATACATTTGTAACAAGTTGGATATGATTGATATCTATGCTCCAACTTGAGGGGGGTGTTAGTATATATTAAGTATTAATAATATCTTATGAGAATGCCCACAGTAGTTTGCTTGTAGTCTCTCATTGCTTAATAAATACGTGTGTATATCTCACAACGAGAATACACGTTTTTTCGTATTCTTTCTCTCTTTTTTAACAGGTGATAGGT
Source organism: Heliamphora exappendiculata (assembly GCA_034768845.1). Classification (NCBI taxonomy): domain Eukaryota; kingdom Viridiplantae; phylum Streptophyta; class Magnoliopsida; order Ericales; family Sarraceniaceae; genus Heliamphora; species Heliamphora exappendiculata. Next base: position 6,387,968 of record JAOTRH010000002.1, read on the forward strand.
AGCCTGTATGTGCTGGATGAGACTTTGGATGCTGCATGCTCTGAGCGACCGTCTCAGATATTGGATAAACATTATCGGCTGGGTCATCCCTCTTTGCCAAGTTTAAAAAAATTATGTCCCAGTTTAAGTTATGTTATACAGTTAGAATGTGAGTCGTGTAGATTTGCTAAGCATCTGCGTGTGCCATATGCGTCCAGAAAGAATAATAGAATCATGAGGCCTTTCTCTTTAGTCCACTCAGATATCTGGGGCCCGTGTCCTGTCACTTCTTTATTTGGTTTGTGGTATTTTGTGACTTTTATTGATGACTATTCTCGCATTACTTATCTTTATCTTATGAAAAAGCGGCCTGAATTACTTACTGTGTTTACTACCTTTTATAATGAAGCCCATGCTCAATTTGGCACAACTATGAAAATCTTCCGTAGTGGTAATGGAGGTGAGTACGTTGGTGGCCTGTTGGGTTCATACCTGCGTACTCATGGGATTATTCACCAGACGTCATGCCCTAATACACCTCAGCTGAATGGGTTGGCTAAGAGAAAGAATAGACATCTCCTGAAAACTACACGTGCCTTGATGTATCAGATGCGGGTTCCCAAAGTATTCTGGGGTGAAGCTGTGATGACCGCTTGTTATTTGATTAGTAGATTGCCTTCCTCTGTCCTACATGATGCTATACCCTTGTCAGTTTTACTTCCTTAGCAAATTCCTTTTCCTTTACCACTCAAGATCTTTGGGTGTGTTTGCTATGTGAGAAATACCTGGCTGAATGTGACAAAGTTAGATGCTCACGCACTGAAGTGTGCTTTCATAGGATATCCTAAAACCCAGAAAGGATATCGTTGTTATAGTCTTGACTTGCGACGATTTATTGTTTCTCGAGATGTGGTGTTTGTTGAATTTACTCCATTCTACGGCTCGGCCACTACACCTTTCTTCTGTGTTGATGATGGTTTAGATCAGATTCTGCTGTATCAGTTTTTCCCTGATTTACCAGTGGCATCTTTTCCCGTGGCCAGTCCTCCGATTGATATTCCCGAGGAGTCTCCACTTACTGCCTTCGAGGCACCTATCCTTTCATCATCCTCTGACTCCTCAGTGTCACTAGGCTCCACCAACTCTCTTCTACTCGAGTCAGTATCTCTTTAGTTGGATCCAACCTCTGATCAGGTAAGCGACCCTCCTATTGCTTTACGCAAATCTTATTGTAGTTGGAGAGATCATCCCTTATATACTACATCCTATCGTGGTTTACCTGCTACTATCCAGTAGGGTATTACTACCCTTGATCAACATACTTTGCCTTACTCTGTTGTAGATTCTCTTTCTCATCCAAGTTGGCGCAAAACTATGATTGAAGAAATGAATGCTCTTGAGGCTAATAATACGTGGGACCTGGTAAGTCTTACTCATGGGAAGACTGCGATCAGCTATAAGTGGGTCTATGCAGTCAAGCTTCATTCTAATGGCACTCTTAAGCGCTTGAAGGCTTGTTTAGTAGTCAAAGGTTATGCTCAGGCTTATGGCCTTGACTACTTTGATACATTTTCTCTTGTTGCGAAGATAGCCTCTGTTCGTCTGTTCTTATCACTGGCTACATCCCATCAGTGGCTTTTATATCAACTCGATGTGAAGAATGCCTTCTTTCATGGTGATTTGGAGGAATAGGTTTATATGGAGCAACTACCCGGCTTTGTTGCTCAGGAGGGTCCCCTAATCATGTATCTCGATTAAAGCACTCCTTATATGGTCTGAAGGAGTCTCCCAGGGCTTCGTTTGGCTGTTTCAGTTCCGTAGCACAGGAGTTTGGTCTTTAGCAATCAGCAAAGGATCATACTGTATTCTTTTCTCTTACTTCAGCGGGATGCATATTATTCGTTGTCTATGCGGATGACATTGTTATTACTGGTAGTGATAGTTGAGGGATTACTGAGCTTAAATCATTCCTGGGTACTAAGTTTCAGATGAAAGATCTTGGTGAATTTCAGTATTTCCTGGGCATTGAAGTAACCAGGAATAAGAAAGGTGCGTTCATTTCTCAGCGGAAGTATGTTTTTGACGTTCTGGAGCGTACAAGATAAATGAATGCTAAAGGAGTGGACTCACCCATGGAGACTAATGTCAAACTAGAACCGAAGGAAGGAGTGCCTCTTTCCGATCCTAACCAGTACCGCCGTACAGTGGGACAACTGAATTATCTTACTACAATGACTCGTTCAGCTATTACTTATCCAGTGAGTGTAGTAAGTCAGTTTTTGTTTGATCTCTGTGTTCCTCATTGGCAAGCGGTGTTACGCATCTTTCGGTACTTGCACAAAAACCCGGGGAAGGGCATCTAATTTTCTGATTATGGTCATATGAGCATGGAAGGATACTCTAACGCAGATTGGGCTGACTGCACTTTTGACAAGAGATCAACATCTGGTTACTCTATATTTGTTGGTGGAAACTTGGTTTCTTGAAAGAGCTAGAAGCAGACTGTGGTATCCAGGTCTAGTGCTGAGGTTGAATGTCGGGCTATGGCTCTAGCTACTGCCGAGATTATGTAGCTTCAGCAGATTTTGACAGAGTTACATTTTCCTCTTATAGGATCAAGCAGAATTTGGGTTGATAATACCTCTGCTATTTATATTGCCACCAATCCTGTCTTTCATGAGAGGACGAAGCATATCGAAGTTTATTTCCATTTTATCCACGAGGAATATCAGAAAGGCGTTGTTAACTTTGGCTCTATTCCTACTGGCGAACAGGTGGTAGATATTTTCACCAAGGCATTACCGGGTCTGGGTGTCTCATATTTATGTAACAAGTTGGGCATGGCTGATATATATACTACAACTTGAGGGGGTGTTAGTAGTAGCTTATTATTATTATTATTATTATTATTATTATTATGTGTGTGTGTGGTTGCGTAGTTGTAATGGTGTTTTCTCATTCTAATATAAATAAGTGTGCTCGCCTATCCAGTTTGATACAGCTTCTTATTATTTTATTTATTTTAACACTTCTGTGCCACTTATTGGCTTCTTATTATTTTGTTTCTTCTAACACTCCTGTGCCACTTATTGGCATCAACTCCAGACTTCACCATAGCTATGTTGCTATAGGAACTTAAGGACACGTACGTGGAGTCCTCTTTTTTCAAGGGGCAAGACCAATGATCCCCTGCTCATCTTTCATGAATGAGCAGTGAAAGATCTCATATCCCCGTATTTTGATTGTTGACCAACCAAAATAAAATTTCTTGTTAGAAAAAGGTACATGTCTAACGTCTTTTAGATTCAGGATTGATCCGTCTGTCTGAGTGATCTCCACGTCACCTTTCTCAATGATATTGCAATCTTTGTCATCCTTGAGAGATACATTGTTGAAGTTCACCAACACAGTATTGAGAATGTCCATGCGTGGGGTAACATGGAACGAGGGTCCGGAGTTTATAATCCAAGACTCACAGCGGGAACCCATAGCACAAATCAAGGATCTATGTCATTATCATCAGTAAGATTGAAAATGTTCTTACCCCTTGATTTGTTTCATCCTGCTATTCTTGAAGTGCCCCTTTCGACTACAGTTCAAACAGTCACTTGATTTTTGATCGCCAGCCCGCGATTATGATATTTCACGTGACTTGAATTTGTGATTTTCTCGGCCCTTCTAATTTCTTTCGTCATTCTTTTTCCCTCCCTTTGATGTTCAGAACTAATTTTGATGTCGACTTTTCACATGTTGTTCTTCTACGTGACTCATCTCTTTGAATAAACCTGATAATATCCTTCAACTTCAACTTCTCTAATCCTAAGGAGTTGCTAACTGCCATGACCAAGCCATTGCAGCTTTATGGCAAACTGGTCAAGAATAGTAAAGCTCTGATTTCATCAATGAAATCAATGTCCACTGATTCCAACCGATTGGTGATGATATTGAATTAATTGAGATGCTTAGCAACAATGGCATGATCCGTCATCTTCAAGTTAAATATCTTATTCATCAAATATACTTTATTTGATGTCAAAGGCTTTTCATATATCTTTTCCAACGCCTTTAACAAATTTTCTATTGTCTTGTCCTTCACGATAGTAGACTTTACTGATAGTGCGAGGCTTAATCGCACGGTCCCCAGATTAAGTACTTTCCATTTGTCCTTCAACATCTTTTCCAACTTCTCCCCAAGCAAGGGAAGATATAGGTCCTTCTGATATAGAACGTCTTCGATCTGCATCTTCTAAAAGGTGATGTTCGAGCCATTGAACTTTTCAATTTTGACTTTTCTTTCTTCTGCCATTGTGCGTTCTTCTCTCTCCAAACTTCGGAGCTTTGATACCACTTGTTGTGAAATTGCACACACACAAACAAGCACAATTACACACAAGGAAGAACAATCAAGAATCTGTTAATCAGATAGTATTAAGCTTAATGAAGGTGTTAATCCTAATGGGGCACGCACTAGTTTATTTATAGCTAAACGAGGATATACAATAAGATATCGTGTGCCCAACCATACTGGATAACAATCATAATAAAACTAACACCCCCTTCAAGTTAGAGCATATATATCCAACATGCTCAGCTTGTCACGTATGTATCGAACCCGAGAACTCGGAATAGATTTAGTGAGAATATCTGTCAATTGCTCTCCAGTACGAACGGACCCAAACACAATCACACCATTCTAATACTTTCGCCGAATGAAATGACAATCCACCTCGATATGTTTCGTGCGCTCGTGAAATACTGAATTTATAACAATAAACATTGCAGATTTATTATCACACAAAAACTTGGTTGGGCCATGAAAAGAATCACCCAACTCACTAAGCAACTAACGGAGCCATAAAATCTCAGATGTCGCCAGAGTCATGGCCCAATATTCAGCTTCTGCACTCGACCGAAAAATCACGTCTTGCTTCTTACTCTTCCAAGAGATAAGATTGCCACTAATAAATATAGAGAATCCAGAAGTCGACATCCGATCAATGGGGCATCCTGCCCAGTCTACATCAGAATACCCTTTCATCATAAAGTGGCTAAGATAACTGAAATAGAGCCCCTTACCAGGGTTACTGTGAAGATATCGTAAAATTCGAATCACGGCATTCTAATATGGGATCCGATGCGCAGCTATGAACAGGCTTACCACACTCACAGGAAAGGCGATGTCTGGTTTTGTCATTGTTGTCAGATAGTTCAACTTCCCAACCATTTTTCTATATCGGTCAAGATGAGAAAAAATATCACCCTCATCAGGGAGGAGTTTGACACTCGGGTCCATTGGTGACTCGACCCCCTTTGCTCGCAGAAGTCCCGCATCAGCTAAAATATTCAGCATGTATTTCCGCTGGAAAATAAAGATACCTTTCTTGCCGCGTGCTACCTCAACTTCGAGAAAGTATTTCAATTCTCCCAAATTTTTAATTTGAAACTGAGATTTCAAAAATTGCTTCAGCTCAGAATGCCCACCGTATCATCCCTTGCGATAACAATATTATCAACGTATACTATTAATAGAATACAGCTAGTAGAGGAACGCCGATAGAACACAGTGTAGTTTTTTCCGGACTGTAGAAGACCAAATTGGCGCATAACCATACTAAAGCGACCAAATCATACCCGTGGAGACTGCTTCAATCCATAAAGAGAGCGATGGAGATGATATACCAGCTTAGACCCCCCCTGAGCAACAAAATTGGGAGGTTGCTCCCCACAAACTTCCTCTTGCAAATCGCCGTGAAGAAAAGCATTCTTCACATCAAGCTGATACAAAGGTCAATAGTGAGTGGTAGCAAGAGACATAAAGCAGAATGGATCAAGTAACAAAATCTTGACACTGCGGCAAGAATGGATCAAGTATCAAGAATCTGTTAATCAGATAGTATCAAGTTTAATGAAGGCGTTAACTCTAATGGGGCATGCACTAATTTATTTATAACTAAACGAGAATATACAATAAGATATGGTGTGCCCAACAGCGCGAGACACAGGAGTGTACGTGGTTTGGGAAAATGTGCCTATGTCCACGGGACTCAAACTTTTCGCTATTCTTGAGAGAATTGAATTATAAAGTTTAATTACATGATTGTCAGGGTTTCTAGAGATGAAACCTTATATAGAAACGGCTTAAAACAAAAGAATAGGACTAAAACGCTTGCCTGGCATGCTGCATTCCATCGGACAGAAGTGACCAGCGTCCGGATGCCCTTTAACGTAGACCAAAAATTTCTCGCTGCCCTATTCCGCGTGGACAGGTTTTGTCTCGTTCCGTCTGGATAGCCCGAGGTCCCATCTAGATGGTTTCTCCGAGAGAGGGTTTTCCTTAATTCTCAACATAGAAACAGTATGATTTGATGTGTTTTTGGTTCAGAACTGTGTTCTCTAAGTTTGCGATTACATTCATTACTTTTCTCAGAGCCTTATTTCAATTCAACCTTGCAAGATAAACAAAAAAGAAATGAAACTCTGTCCTCATTAATCACTTGTTTGGCTAATCAAAGAGGGAAGAAATGGAGAGAATGGGAGAAAAATAAAGAGAAAGAGTTATCCTTTCAAACCCGACTTTCCAAAGCTGATTAATTATTTTTTATATTAGCTAAATTGCCCATCAAAAAAATTGAAGAAGTCAAAAAGTAATGACAACTGACAAGAAAAAGGTTATTTTTATAAAATAACTAGTACAATTTCCTTTTTTCCCCTCTTTTGTAGTGTATCTAAGCAAGATAGGAGAGAGTATTTTCTTTTCTCTATTATTAATCCAAACAAGAAGAGAAAACACAATTATTTCTTTTCTATTTTTATCGCTATAACTTAGAAGAGAAAACATAATCATTTCTTTTTCTTTTTTATTAATAACCAAACAGGACCTTGAAGCTTTCTTTGTGGGAAAACCAAGAGTAGGGGAACCCATCATCAGTCCTAGCCCCATTAAAAAATAAATTAGTGGTTTCTCAAGGTCTCCCATCTATTCAAGCTTTTGATTTTATCTTTATGCAAATATCTTATTGAAATTGGGAGTAAATCACTTCAAGCAGCTGAACAAAATTTTATTCCATAATTCCTGGGCCTCCTGGCTCATCTAGAACAAACTCCAAACATTTCCCTTTACATCTTAATTAACACGTTGCTTATAAACTACACTCAAATTTCTATTAATTTTTATGGAGAATGATCTACTAAAATTTGCATTCTGCATACTGGCATTCTCATTAACTTGAAGTTTGGATTGGGTTATCTTTCTCTCTCTGTTTCTCTGTGTGTGTTTTTCTTCATAATCTTTTTTTCCTTTCTGGATGTGCTTAAAAATAGATACTACGACACTGGAAGCAGGAAATAAGTGCCGATTGCAACACTTACTTGGATTGCGCCACATTGATTCGAAATTTAAGCAGAAAGAACTTACCTCATGTTGCTCAGGAGATTTTTCTTGAGTTGGAATCTGAAGGTTTGCCACTTGAAAGTTCTGCGTTGTCAGCTCTGATGCTATGCTATGCAGATAATGGTCTTTACCTAGAAGCACAGGCAATTTGGGATGAAATTCTGAACAGTTCTTTTGTGCCTAATATTGAAATAGTCTCAGAACTCGTTGATGCCTACGGAAGGATGGGACATTTTGATGAAGTGACCAGAGTTCTTCATCAAGTAAGTGCAAGGGATTCTATTTTGCTACCTGAGATTTATGCAGTGGCTATCTCTTGCTTTGGAAAGCAAGGACAGCTTGAGATGATGGAAAATACACTTAGAGAGATGATCTCAAGGGGCTTCTCAGTAGATTCTGCCACTGGAAATGCTTTTCTCATATATTATAGTACTTTTGGTTCTCTAACTGAGATGGAAAATACCTATGGCCGTCTTAAGAGGTCTAGAATTCTCATAGAGAAAGAAGGTATCAGGGCAATGTCATTTGCCTACATAAAGAACAAAAAATTCTACAAGTTAGGTGAGTTCTTGAGGGATGTGGGTCTTGGTAGGAGAAATGTGGGAAATCTTCTATGGAACCTTCTGCTTCTGTCTTATGCTGCCAATTTCAAGATGAAAAGCTTGCAAAGAGAATTTCTGCGAATGGAGGAAGCTGGATTCTATCCTGATCTTACAACATTTAACATTCGAGCTCTGGCTTTTTCAAAGATGTCTTTGTTCTGGGATCTACATGTAAGCCTTGAACATATGAAGTATGAAGAAGTTGTCCCTGATCTTGTGACTTATGGTTGTGTCATTGATGCTTACTTGGACAGAAGACTGGGAATGAATTTGGATTTTGCTTTAAGTGAAATGAATGCGTATGCTTCTCCAAATGTATCAACTGATCCATTTGTATTTGAGGTTTTGGGGAAAGGAGATTTCCACTCAAGCTCAGAATCATTTTTGGAGTTTATGAGGTGGAAGCATTGGACTTACAAGGAGCTGATCACAACTTATCTCAAGAAGAGGTACCGGAGTAACCAAATATTTTGGAATTACTGAGGCGTGCATAATGGATGCAGATTAGTGTACAGATATACTCATATACTCCAAACTGTTGCCTACTGATAAGATCTCAGCTTAATTACTTATGCTGTTGGCTCAACAAGTGCCTGCTTATGTGTCTTAGTTGATTTGATCTTTCATTTTCACTTATTATAAATACATGTGTGTATGGGTGTGTATATTTATACATATACATATACATGTCTTTGTTAGGTGCTCATTCATTTGCAACCTATGATCAAGGTTGATACAACATAGCTTGTTTCATCTTTAAGATCTTATGATGTTTGTAGTACTCATACATCCCAAGAATATGTATGAGTGATCAAGAGGCGGTAAATTTGCATTGAAAATTTGGAATTGCACACTATTTGATAGGCATATATACATATATTGCCTATTAGATGTGTTGATTTTTAGGTGAATGTATTCTGAAATGATTCTGAAAGGGCATATATGTATTTAGGTGAATGTATTCTGAAAGGGCATATGTATTCTGAAATGATTGGAATTAATTATCTGAACTTCTACCCTATTGCGTGCCCTTTTCCCTTTTTCTCCTTTCATTCTTCGTTGTACATACTTCTTATGTTGCACATTTTCCTTTCTAGCCAAAAGTACTTAACTATTAGATGTGTTGATTTTTAGGTGAATGTTTTGACTTTTGCCCCAAATATGTTGCCAAGTATTTAGAAGGGGAGAAGAAGTCTTGGTGCTTACTTAAATTATTGATTTTCCATGTTGAAATTTGTGATGTTAATGAGGTAGACCTTGAGAGCTGTAAAATTTGTTTTGATATTTTAATCTGATTTTTCTTTGTTAGGAATAAGTATGACATTTCTTTATAAAGACACTGGCATTCATTCAGTCTTTTATTATCTTTAGCTATTAATTTGGGGTATTCTTCACTGATACAAAACAAATGCTTTTGTGTACAGGGAAAAAAAATAGACAACTATTTTAAACCGAAAACTAGTTCCTACCCAGCCCAAATCAACATTAACACTTTCTCTTACATTTTTCTTTAATCCAGAACATGCCAAAACCTATAAAGATTTGGGGTCCTGAAGTTCCAGCAGCTAAGTCTCTGCCAGTCCTCCAATATATCACTTCCTAACAAAGGTTTTGCTTTTTCATTATAAAAAAAAATAGAAAAAAAGAACTTAGCTATCAGCGAAGTCTATAATGTCCCTCTTCTAGCCATTAATGACCTAAATCACAAGCTTCCATGGCCACAACCAACCCTAAAATAGTAGACTTGCACTATTCATAGTCTTCTTGATCATTTTTTTATCTCCTAGCAATGGCTGAAAAAGGACTTGCAATTTGGTCCTTAAGGTAAGATCATGTAATGCGATGCAGAGCTTCAAAAGTCTTCTGCAATTCTGCTAGGACTAAGACTATTTTAAACTCCAGATTGACCCCAATTTTATTTCTTGGATGTGCAGTGGAGAAGGTCTCTTGCCTTTTTGGAATTTTGTTGGCGTTTTCATTGGATCATGTGTTTCAGAAGCTGCTTGATATGTTTATGATAACTCTAGGCTATTGGTTCTAGCTATGAAGGTTTCGCACCCATCACACAAAAAAGAGAAAACAAATAATGGAAAAGAAACAGAAAAAGAGAGATGTACATCCCTACTATTTCTTACTCAAATTTTATGCTAACCTCCTAGACTTTAAAAAAGGATTGCAGACCATTTGGCTTGTTTCAATGATTTTAAGGTAGTGGCTGTGTTGCCCTTGATTGGTTAAAGCGCAATTATCCACATTAGGTTTAAGTCCAATGCATGAAAGATGACTATTTTTGGTGCAATCTCCTTGGTGCGGACACCAAGGGCCACACCCCAATTACATGGGTTTATCGGTGGAGATATGAGAGGGTGGCACATCCAGTATCCCTTTGGATAAATGATGATTATGCATTTTTATTCTATTAGATTTATTTAGAATTAGAGTTTTATTTTGTTAGAAGTTATGTAAAAGATTTGTCATGATTTTTGATAGAGTTGTTTATCTTTGTTTTATTCTTATCTTGTTATCTCAATGGTATATTACTAGGCTCTTGGCTTGTATTTTGGATCATTGGAGGATTGAATAAAATTATTTCCTTTAAAATTGGTGTAGATGCTAGTTCAACCCTAACTGCGGACCTAGGTTCTTTTAGGTGCCAATTCCTAAAGGTTTGTTCGCAATTGTCCTACATTAATTTGGTATCAAAGCAAATCGATCTTAATCTTCAACTATTTATTGTTCAGTTATGGAGTTTAAGTCAACAACGACGACAAAGAAGATTTCTTTTCCATATCTTCCTTATGAGATTTTTGGCAGCGGTTAAGTTCTACTATATTTCTTATTCTTCATCGCAAGTTTAAAAAAAACCCAAAAAAGGAAAGAAAGGAAAAAAAAAGAAAAAATCGTCTCCTTCCTTCGTATTCTCCCCCCAAAGCCCTAAAATCGCCATTTTTGGCAACCAATGAAGCATCCCAAATCCACGCCTCCACATCCCATTGCGGAAGCCTCCATATCTTATCGTTAACACCTCCATATCCTCCACTCATACCACACCTAACATCTCCATATCCCCACTTGTTGAAACCTCATTGTGGAGAACCCCATTGATAGGTCTTCTTCGTAGGAACCTAAACGGTCAAATTCGTCATTTTCACACCACAAGGAACGGTCCATTTTCGCACCAAATTTGCCATTTTCGGCTCATTCCCGTCTCAGCAACCTCAACCTCCACCACACATACTACGCTTGCGTCACCATCTCTCCCACTAGATCCAACCCCTCCCTTCGATTTGGCAACTATCGATCCCCATTGCGGTTGAGCCTCCCTCACCATTGCGATCATCGAACCAAAAACCCTAGTCACCATTACCCAACTTTACCAGGCTCTCCACTAGACGCCAGAAACCAACATCACCCCAACTGTCGAACACCATAGCCAAGTCGTCGACCACCATATGTTCAAGCATCCACAACATCGTTTCAGCGCAGGATCACGCCCCCATTTTGTGGCGCATAGGTTTAAACCTCCATTCTATTCTAATGCTACTCGACTACTGCATTGACCCGATTGTTTCCCAAGCCGCCAATTCTCGTATTCTCCAGCCATACCGTTTGCTCGCATTAGCATCACTAATAGTCAATTCCTACTACCAAGTGTTTTTTGTCCTCCATGATTCCATTATGTGATTTTAAAATATTATCAAGTGAATTTTGTGCATAAAATCAACAATTTTGACATTCCATTTCTTCAATTTCGTGAGCTTCCTAGCTTAAATTTCCCTTCTGATTATTATTGCATATCCTAACACTTGTTTCACAAACCTTTTCGCTTTTCAACATTAATTGTGGAACTTAAAAGGTGGAATCCCTTTGCATACGGTTAGGGTTATTTTTCACATGCTAAACATGTGTAATACGTGCCTGTAGTTTTGACTCATTTGACGTTATTACAATTCTCTCTTACTAGTGCATGCAACTTCGTATTGGGAAAACCGTGTCATGTTCCATTCACACCCCTGCCATGGACCCCATTTCCAATGAAAGTCTTACCGACCTCCTTAGCGACACGCATGCTAAGCTCGACCACATCACTAGCTAAACTGATGATAGATCTGTCACACTTAATGGTTCTTTTCTACAACTTTTGCATACATCCCCGGGTGAAACTTCTTGCACGGGTGGAAATCTCACGAAAGCCAATGTTGAGCCTCCGTCGAGGCAAGCTCACCACATACCTCAATTTGGGAATCATGCTTGAGTCCTACCTCCCAACATACTTCTTAAGACATTCGACTTTCACGACCCTATAGCTCATCAGTTCGATAATCATGAATTTTGGGATCTCAAACAATGCGCTATGTAGAATATTTGGGTGGAAGTCCCCTACCTAAATACTTTTGATGACTGTTTGAATCCTACAATTTTAATTGACTGGTTATCGAAAATGAACCATTTCTTTGACTGGCACAACCTATAAAGAATGGGCACTTCTATGAAGGTGGCGTGGCATGTCGTGTCGGACACGACATTCTTTAGACACTCCTAAATTTGTATTCAACAATTTTTAAATGTATCTTAATTAAAAAAATTAAATTTATAATGTCATACATTTTTTAAACACTTGTCATACACTTCAATGACACTTCTTGAACTCTCTAAACGCGTCTTATGGGATGATTTTTTCATAGTAATAATGTTTTGTATTATTTAAAATGCAAATTATATACACTAAATATGCTTTGGAATACTCATAAAAGGAAATCCAAAATTTCTTAAGTTTATTAGCGATATGTTATATATTTTTAATTACTATTGAATAAATTATTTACATATTGAACATATAATAAATATATAAAAATATAAAATTTTAACGTGTCCTCGACGTGCTGTGTCATGTATTTTTTGAAAATTAACGTGTCAGCATGTCAGTGTCGTGTCACGTGTTCGTGTCCATGCTAATTATGGCACAACTTATTTAATAATAAAAGGTATGTTTTGCTAAAATAAAGTAGGCTAGTCATGCCAAGTTGTTTTGGAAATGTTAGAAATAATATATTTTAAGAAATTATGATATCGTTAATTATGATTTGATTATTGAAATCAATATATTAGGAAGTTATGATTTTATTGATTGTGATTTAATTTGCAAGTTATTTTCTTCATTTTCTGTAATGCTTTTTTGTTATTATAAATAGATAACTATACCTCTTTGGAGGTAAACCAAAATTATTAAAATTATGTTATTCTACTTGGTATCAGAGCCAAAATATAAAGAAGAAAAGAAAAAAGAACTGTTCAGAAACCCTATCCGCTATCACTGCTTTTCCTCACATTTGTTGCTGGTATTCCTTTACCAGTATCACAAATTTGTTGCTGGTATACCGTCTTCGTCGAAGTCTTTACTGTCATTGTTGGTTTTCCCTCACCACCACCACTGCCGCTAGTCATTGTTCACCTTCGCTGGTCTTTTTTTTTTCTTTTTTTTGTAGTCGCCTTTGTTTTTTCTCTTTTCCGCCATTATGGGTTGCAAGATCCAGATCAATGTGCTTCCTTGGTATTTTTGTATCATTAAAGTCTCAATATATTATATTATTGGCTTTGACTGCGCATTTTTTAGAGAATTATTACTCTTTTGTTCTTGTTTTTGTTTTTAGGGCGCTACAGATGTTGTTCCGGTAGTATTGTTCTTATTTTTTGGGGCTACCGATGTTGTTCTGGTAGCATTATTCTTATTTTTGGGGGCTACCGATGTTCCGGTAGCATTGTTCTTATTTTTGGTGGATACCGATTTTGTTCCGGTAGCATTGTTTATGTTTTGGGGGCTATCAATGTTTCGATAGCATTGCTCTTGTTTTTTGTGGCTACCGTTGTTTCGGTAGTACTGTTCTTGTTTTTGGGAGTTACCGATGTTCTGGTAGCATTGTTCTTTTTTTTTTTGCTATCATTGTTCCCGTAGCGTTGTTTTAAAATATAGTTGGCTTTTGAAAACTGAGAAGCCACGTCCGAATACTGATCCTACGCATATCCAGTGGAATCATCTCTGGTCGAGCCTTCAATTGTCAAGCTGGGTTTGATTGATATCTTTGTTCCAGTTTGAGGGGAAATATTAGAAACAATATATTTTAAAAAATTAAGATCTCGTTAATTATGATTTGATTACTGAAATCAATATATTAGGAAGTTGTGATTTGATTTACAAGTTATTTTCTTATTTTTCTGTAATGCTTATTTATCATTATAAATAGATAGCTATACCTCTTTGAAGGTAAACTAAAATTATTAAAATTATGTTATTCTATTGAAAAAATTTCGTACTCGTTCGAAGGCGCCAACCCACCATAATTGATTGCATTGAAATGAAAGAAAAACTCAAGGACAAATACCTTCCTTAATCTATCAAGAGAGTCTCTTAGATCATTAGAATAATTTGTAATAAGGGATATGTGGCTAAATTTGAAGATTACCTCGTGTTGTAGTGAGGTGGAGGATGGTCGCGTAACTTTGAGTTGTTTTTGTCGAGGTCTTCATGACGACCTGCATCGTTAGTTATGCATCACGTAACAACCTTAGATCACGTTTAGGCTCTTGTTCAAAACTATAAACTGGTCACCAAAACTTAGACCCGCATCAAACCTCGCTACCCAAATGTCACCTTGGCGGCCTAGGTCCTACGTTTCCTAGCCCTTCTGCTAGCAATCGACCACAACCTACCCAAGCTCCTATGGGTTCAATTGATAAGGGCGAAGGCCTTAGCACTAAACCTCCTCAAGTCAACTCCACAATTTAGTGCTTCAAATGTCATAACATTGAACATATCGATGCCCGATGCTCTAAGAGAGCACTCGTACTTGATGAGTCTAGCCAAGGAAAGCATGGACATGACATTTGTGGACGCGTTTATGTTTCTGACCTCGATGATGTCCTTTACCCAAAGATGGACTTTGTGGAGAATGAACGTCTTATCTGCATTTGACCTAATCTTTCCCTTTGCCACCTACTCAGACAACCCTTGATCCATCGACCCTCGGTGTAGTACGTTGTGCCCTTACCTATTCTCAATCAACCGTTGATTGCCAACGAATCACAATTTTAAATACATACCTCAAATGTGGTGATAAGAGTTGAAGTTCAAAGTTTAGAATTTAGAGTTAAAAGAGAATAAGAAAGAGGGGAAGATGAAGAGAAGAATTAGGTTTAAGGTTTTTTATCTGTCCCATTCACTTCTAAATATTTATATTAAAGTAATAAATATCTAAATTACAAGAAGACCCTATAGACATAAGCTAGAAAAGTAAAATAAGAAAATAACTACTATAGCATTCCCTATCTAGCTGGAGCATTGAAATCAAACATGCGTAGCTTGGATGATAAAAGCTAAAAAGAGGAATGAGGTAAATGTTTTGTGAAAATACCGCCCAACTAATTGTCCGAGCGAACATACGAAATAAAAATTTGCTTTCGTAACAACAAATCACGAATGAAGTGATAATTAACCTCGATAGATTTAGTACACTCATGAAAGGCTGGCTTATTAGCCATGAAAGTAGAAGCTTGATTGTCACAATACATCAACGTCGGTAAAGAAACAGGAATGCCAAAGTCCACAAGAACATAGTGTACCCATAATAGTTCGAAAATAGTATGGGTTATAACACGATACTATGCTTCAGTACCAAAACGAGCAACAACAACCCATTTTTTACTATGTCATGTAACAAGATTTCCTACAACAAAGGTATAGTAGCTAGAAGTAGACCATCGATCAGGGCAACTGTCAGCCCAATCTGCATCACTAAAGTCAATCACAGACAAGGAGTGAGAAGGTCGATAGAGCAGACCGCGACTAGGTCCACTTTTCAAATATTACACAATCAGACAAGCACCATCAAAGTGAGGTTGATGAGGAGAATGCATAAATTGACTAATTACACCAACTACATAGGTAATGTTAAGAAGCGTAATTTGGAGATAAATTAATTTGCAAACAAGACGGTGATAACTATTAAGTTACAAATTATCTCAAAAGTTTAAGTTTTTAGAAAATAAGCCAATAATGTATATCAAACTGTCCAATACTCCTCCTCACGTGCGACCCTGTCTCACACATGGAGAGGCAAACAAACTGAATAGGTGCACCAATACATAGACTGTACAATAACAAATATAATATGAAAACACATCACGATACTTGAATCCAATACCTCGTAGAAATAAAGCTATGATACCATGTTAAATCATAAATTGCCCCAAAAGCTAAAACTTTTAGAAAATGAGCCCAACAATGTATATTAAGCTATCAAACAATAACGACGAACACCAAGGAGGCCAATCTCTGATAAAAGATCAAGAACATAAAGAGCCTTACGCAAATGACAAGTAATATTCTCACTACCAGAGGCAATAAAACTAGGCAGGTCCATATATACCTCCTCTCGGAGACCACAATGAAAAAGGGTATTCCTCATAACAAGTTGATACAACGGCAACGAACGACTCACTGCCAGACGAGTTACGTGAGAAAACGTCTCTGAATAATCAACACCATAAGTCTGAGTGTAGGCTTTAGTGATTAAGAGGACCTTAAGCCGCTCATCGGAATCATCTGGAAGATATTTAACAGCGTACACCCTACAATAACCCACTGTTTGCTTGCCAGGAAGGAGAAAAGTAACCTCCCTAGTCTAATTTTGATGGAGAGTCCTCATCTCCTCATTTGTAGCATGTTTTCATCAAAGCAATAACATAGTCTACTTATAAGAAGAATAAATGGAAATAGTAGATGGGGCATAAGTAAAGGAAGAAAGCAAGAAGAGAAAATCATAGGAAATGTACTGAGTAATAGGATGTTGAGTACAGGTACACTTATCTCTTTGCAAAGCAATAGGCAAGTCATCAGCTGAAGGAAGGACCGTAGACAAGGAAGATGATGTGGTCAGGCTATAAGATATAATAGGCCTATTTTGAGATCGGTGATGCATCTGTAGGGGAGGAGATTGTACCTAGACAAGGAGGGGAATTAGTAAAGGAAGCGTAGAAGTGTTAAACTTCCTCCCATGATAATAGAGAAGTCTGAAGACAAGGCTTGACCAGCAGAAGTAAAGAAGGAAGTTGACTCAAAGAACGTGGCATCAAAACTAACAAAATATCGAGGAGACTCTAGATGATAGCAATGATATCATTTTTGAGTGCGAGAGTACCCAAGAAAAATACACTTGCAACCCTGGGGAGATAACTTATCAAGATTGGGATAAAAAACATAAACAAAGGCAACACAACCACACCTGAGGAATGAGAGAAAAAGGAGAGGAACCAGGGTATAATAAGGAAAATGTTGACTGATTGTTCAACATCACAGAAAGAATACGATTAATAAGATGACATGCAAAAAGGACAATATCACCCCAAAAACATTTGGGAAAAACATTTGGGTGCCTGCATTTGTAATAACAAAGTATGTGTAACATGTAACAAGTATCGATTTTTACGCTCAGCGACACTATTCTGTTGAGAGGTATGGGCACAACTGGTTTTATAAATAATACTATGATTCACACAAAAGGAGACAACAATAGACTGCAATATTCCAACGCATTATCAAAGCGAATGACTTTGATCTGTTTG
Source organism: Heliamphora exappendiculata (assembly GCA_034768845.1). Classification (NCBI taxonomy): domain Eukaryota; kingdom Viridiplantae; phylum Streptophyta; class Magnoliopsida; order Ericales; family Sarraceniaceae; genus Heliamphora; species Heliamphora exappendiculata. Next base: position 6,405,557 of record JAOTRH010000002.1, read on the forward strand.
ACAAATTATTTTAAGATCTCATTATAAAACTTGGTAGGAATAAGAGGCAACTCTGATATGTTCTTTATTAAAAATAACCAAGTCATACAAGAGTAAAATCATCAACAAAGATAACAAAATAAAAATATTCATTAGTACTAGGTGTTTGAGAAGGACCCCAATATTACTATGAATTACATGAAAAGAAATAGACTAACGACCTATAAGGAAAATAGCTACGGTGATGTTTGCAAATTTCGCACTCTAAACTACACATGAACTTAATGTCCTAACTTTAGTTTGGCTAAAGAGAAGTGACCTAACTGAAGATGCCACTAAAAAGGAGGAACGTAAGCACTTAAGGCAGATGATGTAATGACCAAAGTGAACTACTGGCCCAATAACTTGAATAAAGAGTATAACAATGCGGCCTAAAATACTTAAACCAAGTTATTAGTAGTAGCCCACAAGTTTCATTATATGCTAGACTTATTTTCTATCTTCCGTCGATGTGGGATAAGCTATCACAATATCCTCCACTCAAATATGCATCGTCCTCGTCACGTCACCCAAGTCCTTTCCCTGGTTGGGATGCGGATAGCAGCCCATTAGCGCGAACACAGAATAGCCCATTAACGTGCACAATGTATACAACCTCGGGGTCTCTACCTCTCTCCGGAACCTCTACTCCTCTATTTACACCACCACTGAGCCTTAGTTGGGAACTAGGGTTCGTTCTGATACCATTTGTAACGACTCAAATCGATTACTGATCCAATAACTTGAATAAAGAGTCTAACAATGCAGTCCAAAATGCTTAAGTCAAGTTATTAGTAGTAGCCCACAAGTTTTATTATATACCAGCCTTATTTTCTATTTTCCACGATGTGGAATGGGTTATCATAGTGGATATATGAGGAGAGGCATGATCAATGTTCAAAAAATAGAGACCATCTTTCTCATGTTCTAAACCAATCATTTTCTTGGTTTGCAGGTCCTGAAAAACACAAGAAGGTAAAAAAGTTACAGAACAATTTTAATTTTTAGTCAATTGACTAATTGAACTCTGCATGTATAGTACTTAAAGTCTTATCTATTATATAGCCGGTTGTAAGCCCAGAGAAGGAGGATGATTATGCATTAGGTAACTCATAGCTAGCACATCAAAAAATCCGCAAGATCTCGATAAACATAAATCCAAATAATTTACGTGTCACTGCTAAGTCATGCCCCTTAAGCAAGGTGTTGCGCCTTCCTTCGGGTATTTCAAAAAATGGACAAGGGGCACCACATCGGTGCCCATGTGTAGTGAAAATGAGTAAGAGTTCATGTGCTTCCTTGGACGAGCGCGTGTAAAAGAAGTAGTCCCGGGACTATAGGTTTAGATTAGCAACTTAGAATATAGAAATCTTAACATGTAAAATAATAGAATTAGTTGATACTATGATTAGAAGAAAAAACTAATATAGCGTGTTTACAAGAGATTAAATGGTTAGGAGAGCAATCAAAAGAAATAGATAATACAAGGTATAAAATCTATTATACTAGGAAAGAGAGACTTAAAAATGATGTAGGAATAAAAGTAGCGAAACACCTTTAAGATAATATAGTAATAGTCACACGAAATGGATATAAGATAATTTTAATTAAACTAATGATTGGAGCAACCATAGTAAATGTGATTAGTGTCTACGCACCTCATGCAGGATTGGATGAACTTGTTAATATATATATTAAGTATATTAAGTATTAATAGTATCTTGTGGGAATGTCCATAGTATTTGCTGTAGTCTCTTATGGTTTAATAAATACGTGTATATGTCTCACAATGAGGACACACGCTTTTTCATATTTTTTCTCTATTTTTTAATATAGTATCAGAGCCATGAAACCCTAGCCATCACAAACCCTAGCTTCCACCAGACCCAATCGCCAACTAAAAACCCTAACCCTAGTCATTGACCACCAGACCCTCGCCGTCCTCCGTTGGCCCTCTAGCTGTCATCGCCAACCCTCGTTGGCCTTCCAAGATCTCACATCGACCACCGTCAGCTATCCCAGGAATGTGTACTGCCCTCGTCGGCTCTTCCAGGTGCATCGCTCACCCTTGTCAACCCCTCCAGAAGTGACAATGACCTTCGTTGGACCCTCATAGGGTGTTTTCAACCCCCGTCAGTCCCTCAGGGAGGAACGCTGCCTACCGTCAGCCCATCTAGGGCCTCCAGCGACCCATGTCAGCTCTCCAGAGCCTATGCCAACCACTGTAGGGTCTTTCTCCGCCTCTGGCGACCACTGTCAGCCCCTCCAAGGCTTGCGCCGACCACTTTCAGGCTCCGACAGACCCTGTAGACCCTTCTTCAGTCACTCGGCTTGACTTTTCTCTCTTTCCCACACTACATCAGTCCTCCAGTGTGACTCCATGATGTCTGTGAGTTTGATGATGCTGTAAGGGTCCACTGTGGTTCTTTGTTATACCTACGTGTGGATTGAGACTTATATTTTTTTGTGGTATTTTTTGGTTCCTTTGTTGGTGAACAAGGATGTCGGAGGATTCCGTGGCCTGCAAATCCCAGGTTGAAGCTGGTCGACAGCATACCACAAAGGTGTTCTCGTCATCCACACGGTTAGTTGATCGGCGACTTGATGGCGCTAATGGTTATACTTTATGGAAGAAAAGTGTTCTTAAGTCTTTGCAAGGCATGGAGATGGATTCTCACCTGTTTGATGATCCTCCATCACGAACATCGACGACTTTTTAGACTTGGACCCGGGATGATGCCCGGATATTTAGTTAGTTTCTCAACTCAATGGATCCTTCAGTTCAGGCTTTGGTGGCAAACACTGATATTGTGCGAGAGATCTGGTTCTCGTTAGAATCCATCTATTCAGCTACTAATGATCTCTCTCGCCTATATGATGTCATGAATGGTTTCTTTTAATCCCAGTAGTCTGGAAAGCTTCTTCAGGATCATTTTATGCAATTCAAGATTTTAGCTGATAAGTTTGATCGCCTTCTCCCGTTCACAAATCAGTTGTCTCAGTTTCAATAGCAGAGGTAGCAACTTTTGGTGGTGTGCTTCTTAGCCAGTTTGGATTTCGAGTTTGATTCCGCTTGCTCTCAGATTCTTGCTGGCGCAGACATTTCCACTCTCTTCAAGACATTCCGACGTGTGAGTTAAGCGTTCTGTCGGGATGAGTCTCGTTGTACTAGTACATCTCCTGTTAAAACCTCTAATCCGTCTACTTTAGTGGGTTTTCATGGTAGCCGCAGCGGTCGCGGCCGTGGTAACAATTCCGATCGTAGAGGGGGTCGTGATAGTGGTCGTGAGATCCGTACGTGCCACTATTGTGGGATCCGAAGATACATTCATAGTGAATATTACAAGCTTCATGGGAAGCCCCCACTGGTAGAAAATGCCACATCTAATTTTAGCCAGCAGGACTATATCTAGCCAAGTCCTAAGGGGGCCTCCAATTCGACCAGATGAGTTGTTGAGATGACTGTTGCAGATTATGACCAGTATATGTATGATCAGATTAGACATAGTACGAGTTCTTCTGAGGTCCCAGCAGCCACCTTTGTAGGTAATCCCACTGCAAGTGTGGTCACCCCCCACACCTGGGTTATTGATTCTTCTACTCACATGGCTGGATCATCAGGTATTCTATCAGATTATAAGCTAACCTCTGGTTATGCTGGTGTTTTGGTGGCTAATGGTTCCTTCTTAGATGTTGAGGGTTGTGGTGTTGCAACACCAACTCCTGTCCTGTCATTATTCAATGTCTTGCGTACTCCTGATAATCCATTCAATCTATTATCTATTAGCAGATTACCATTGATGTGAGTTGCTCAGTTACATTTTTCCCGATTCTTTTATTTTTTAGGATCTTACGATGAAGAGGATTATCAGTAAAGAACGAGTTTCGAGAAGATTGTACCTACTAGATGCTGCCCTTGCTTAGGTGTATTCTGCCTTGTCTTCTTCTGCCCTTGGTATTCATTGTCGTCTTGGGCACCCTAGTTTGTCTAGTCTTAAAATTCTTTACCCTAATTTAAGGTCCGTGTTTGCTATTGAGTATGAGTCGTGTCGTTTTGCCAAGCACCTACGTGTGCCTTTCAAGTCTCGCGTCAATAAAAGAGCTTATGCTCCCTTTCAGTTAGTACATTCTGATGTTTGGGGACCTAATCCGGTCACCTCTTTATTTGATTTTTTCTATTTTGTGAGTTTTGTAAATGATCACTCTCGTGTCACATTTCTATATTTAATGAAAAATAAATCTGAGATTTTATTTGTGTTTACTCAATTTGGTAAGATTGTGCAAACCCAATTTGGTACCTGTGTTAGGATCTTGCGTAGTGATAATTGGGGGGAGTATATGTCTACTGTGTTAGGATCTGGCATTTCTTATCAGACGTCGTGTTCTGATACTCCTGAACAGAATGGGGTGGCTGAGCAAAAAAATAGACATTTTGGAAACAGTCCGTTCTTTTCTATGTCATATGCATGTTCCTCATTATTTTTAGAGTGAGGCTGTTCTTATGGCTTGTTATCTTATTAATCGCATGCCGTCTACTGTGTTGGGTGGTATTTTTTCAATATCTGTATTAGCTCCTATGTTACCTATGTATTCCCTTCATGTTAAAATCTTTGGTTTTGTTTGCTATGCGCGTGACACAGGGCCATATGTCACTAAACTTGATGCCCGTGCCCTCAAATGTGTATTTTTTAGCTATCCTCAACACCATAAGGGGTATCGGTGTTACTGTCCTGCGCTCCGTTGGTTTGTTGTGTCTCGGGATGTTACTTTTCTTGAGTCGACCTCTTTTTATTCTCCATCTCCTCCTGTTCCAACTCCGGGTCGTGAGTCACCTCCCTCTCTTTTATCTGCCAATTTTTTGGTCTGTCGGATTACTATTGATACTCCTGTCGCATCTTCTGAGCCGCTCTCATCGTCCCCTCTTGCAACCTCGCCCTCACGAGATCCGTCTTCTGTTGAGCCAATTCTCTCGTAGGCTAATCCGTCGGTAAGTGAGCCCTTTATTGCTGCCCCTAATCACCTCTATCGGGATCACTCCCGGTATGTTGACTTGTATAAGGGCTTGTTAGCTTCTTTATGTGCCTTTATTTCTACAGTTGATACTACTGCTGTTCCTGAAAGTTTTTCAGAGGCTTTCTCTCATCCTAGTTGGCATTCTGCTATGTTGGAGGAAATGCCTTCCTTGGATAATAATGGCACTTGGGATATTGTTTCTCTTCCTGCTAGGAAGCAAGCCGTTGGCTGCAAATGGGTCTACACTGTGAAGGTGAATCCTGATGGTTCTTTGACTCGCTTGAAAACGTGCCTTATTGCCAAGGGTTTTACCCAAACTTATAGTGTCAACTATTTTGAGACATTTTCTCCGGTCTCCAAGATGACTTCCATTCACCTTTTTCTTTCTCTTGCTGCCACTCGAAACTAGCTACTTTATCAGTTGGATGTCAAAATGATTTTCTTTGTGGTGATCTTCAGGAGGAGGTCTATATAGAGCAACCTCCCGATTTTGTTGCTCAGGGGGGGTCTAATCTTGTGTGTCGCTTTTGTCATTCTCTATATGGTCTAAAATAATATTCTCGGACCTAGTTTGGGCGATTTAGCACGGTGTGGCAACAATTTGATCTGCAGCAGTCAGGCAAAGGTCATACCGTATTCTTTCGTCAAACTAATGCATGCTGTATTCTTCTCGTTGTTTATGTTGATGATATTGTCATTACTGGCGATGACTGTGTTGGGATTAGTAGCCTGAAAGTATTTCTGCAGACACAATTTCAGACTAAAGATCTTGGACACTTGCGGTATTTTTTGAGGGTCGAGGTGGCCAGAGGTAAGCATGGAATTGTTATTTCTCAAAGAAAATATGTGATTGACATTTTGCGCGATGCTGGCTTGCTTAATGCAAAAAGTGTGGAGTCCTCGATGGAGTCAAGTGTGAAGCTTCTTCCTAGTGACGGTGATCTGTTTCCTGACCCTAACAGATATCGCAGAATGGTGGAGAAACTTAATTAATTAACCATAATGACCAGACCTGATATTGCCTATCCTGTTAGCGTTATGAGTCAGTTCATGTCTGATTTTTGTATTTCCATTGGAATGTAGTGGTTCATATCCTATGGTACCTCCATTCCAACCCGGGAAAGGGTCTACAGTTCTGTGATCGGGGTTATTTTCGTATCGAGGGCTATTTTGATGCAGACTGAGCAGGATTCCCGATTGATTGGAGATCCACATCAGGGTTCTCTATCTTTGTTGGTGGGAACCTAGTATCGTGAAAAAGTAAGAAGCAAGATGTGGTGTTAAGGTTTAGTGCTGAGGCCGAATACAGGTCTATGGCGTTGGCAACGTCCAAAATCATGTGGGTTCGACAGCTTATCACTGAATTAGATGAACCGCCTATGGGTCCTACCAAGTTGTGGTGTGACAATAAGTCTGCGGTCTACATCGCTACTAATCCAGCGTTTCATGAGCGGACTAAGTACATCGAGATCGACTGTCATTTCATCTGCCATGAGTATAAGAACGGCACTATCGATTTTGGCTTTATTCGATCTGGTGAACAACTTGCAGACTTGTTTACTAAGGCACT